>VZRV01010060.1:180413-301973 GCA_013398115.1 Falcunculus frontatus
CCCTCGGCCGGCACGCGGGGCGAGCGCGGCCCCGGCGCGGTGCCCGCTGCCCGCAGGTTCCTGGGCGGGGAGGGGCGAGGGCAGCGTGGCCCGGCCTCGCCCGCGCTGGGCACAGCACCCCTCGCACTTCCCGCCACCGCAGGGGCGCTCGGGACCTGTCGGCATCATCTCCTGGGCTACAGCCCGTAGCGCCCGTGCGGTGTCTGACACCAGAAAAGCCCCTCCCCAGTGCTCCCAGGGACGGCAGCAGGCAGCCCTCGCTGCCATCCCTGCGCTTTTCGGACACCCGGCTCACACACCCTGGGGAGCTGTGCCACCTGCTCTGGCACAGCCGTTCGAGCCCTCCTCTGCTGGGGCTCCCGGGCTTGAGAACCTGGGCCGGTTCTTCCCTCCTTCCATGTAGTGTCATAATTGCTGCTGGAACATTAACACAAGTACCTACAGGCTCTGCTGAGCCCGGAGTGTTGCGCGCGCACAAGGGAACAGCTGCCTCTGCAGGGCCCACACTTGTGCAGAGACACCATTACCCAAGAAGGGCCCTGGAGTTACATGACGGATCTACCTTTTTGGCCAGAGAGCCACCTTCAGCCGAGATGAACAGGAGACCAGAAGGAATACCTCTGTTCCTAAGGTCTGGCTGTTCTCCGTGAGCCACCATGGCTCACTGGACACAGACTGAAATGAAAGTAAACATCATTGTCAGTAGTTTTGGTTAGTTACCAACCTCTCTCATTAAAGACAGTCTCATTCTGGGGGCAGCAATGAATTACGTGTGCCCACCCTCTCCTGAAAGGGTTTCTGCCAGTTCTAAACTTGGCCAAGATGTTGGTTTCCAACTCTGCTCTTGCACATTCACTGCGTGTGCTCCTACACGCAATTTCAGCAACACTGGTGTCCCTGTTGGCCCGAGGGTAGGCAGAGCCAGCTCCCACCCAGGCAGCAAATGGAGCTGACAACTGGCCTAGGATGTAACTATGGAAGAAGTGTTTTGTTTTGGTTTGTGTTTTTTCCGGGTAGGATACACTCCCTCCCCCCTGGCAGGGCAGGTTTTATCCCATGGTAAACAACTCTGAAACCTGTAGCGCTGTCAAGCACTGCAGCAAGTCACTCCAACAGAGGAAAGAGATCCCGGCTGTCCCACTGCAGCCTCTGATTGATACCACGGGAAAGCAACCAACCCACTGCAGGGTGAGAGGGGCTTGGAGGTGAAAGTCCCTGTTGCTGACAGGACAGGGCACTATGACAGTGCTCCCAAAGTACTCCCTTTGAATTTAAACGGCCCTTTGAAGTCCGTAACTTCTTGAAAATGTGACCCTAAGAGTCACTGCAAAATCATTACTCACGCCTCCATCATAAGCCTCCTCTGGTCCCATTGCAGGGCTGCTTGTAAATACCAGGTGGCAGCTCACTGTCTTGGGAATCGAGACTGGGACTGTCTGGGAAGCCTGCGAAGCTTAGGAACAGATTTCCCACTCAGAATCACCGGGTAAGTTGGCAAGTGCCTTACTAGCATAGTGAGTACTAGCTCCTGAAACGTCTCCGTTTCTGGGGAGCACAAGGCAGGAGAATTCCCTCCTCTCTCCCACTGATAAACCGGTGTGTGGGTGGAACAGGCTTTGAACGGCTCCGTCTGCAGGAGGAAACAGAAGGAAGGGAATCGCAGTGGATGTTACCCTTCTGAAAGAAACACTATTTTTATCTTCCACAGGAGTCTTCTGCTGAAGACCAGACGTGACTAACATGCTGCTGAGCTTCACAGAGTTTGCTTTGTGTCACCTCTGCCGCTGTCTTCCACGCTTGCTGCCGTGTAGAGCGTTCTCCGCGGAGGGCCACGGAGGCTCCGGAGGAGGTCCCCTTGCTCTGTGAGGGCCCTAGGAAGGTTCCCACAGAGCCGGCTCCCAGAGGGGCAGAAAGATGCGCTTTTGTTCTTTCCACAGCACGAAACCACACGAAGCACTGGGAGAAGCCTGCGTAAATCACAGGATACAGATGTGCAGAGATGACAGCCAGATGTGCCGTAGCGGAGCTGAGGAACGGCCGTGACTGTTGCAAGGAGCCCTCGCGTACTTGGCGTTTTCCCCTGCAAGCCACGCCAAGTTCTGCTCCTCAGACCAAACAGAGATTTTCTTCTGTTTGGACTCACAGATAATGCTCACAAAGAGCTTTCAGCTCTGGAGGAATATATTTGGGATTCAAACAGAGCGCAACCAATCCGCGCTGGCCAGGCAGAATCCAGCTGCCAGGGAGGGCCATCCCCAACTGGCAGGCAGCACCCTGAGTCTGTTCAAAGGGCTGAAGGGGGCTGCACTTGAGGGCGGCCCTGGAGCCTTGGCCAAACACGGGCAGGGGCACTGTGAGCCTGGGGCTGGGCAGTGCTGCCCAGCAGAGACCACCTGCGTGGCAGAATCACCGAGTCTCGCTGCTGCTGCTGCGTTCCACACACACAGAACCCACCTGCGGCACTCAGGGTGGGTCTCAGAGGACAGTGGGAGGGTTCCTTGCCTTTCCTTCCTTTCCAGCACAGCTCCTGTGCCCTCCCTGCCAGTCTGTCTACACAGAGAGCCGCGCCCTTGGCCTTGGGCGTGTGCTGCTGCTCGTGTTAGCTGCATGTGGCACTCTCGGAGCGGTTCGGAGCCGGAGCACAGCTCCAGTTCCAGGTCGAAAGCAGCAGCGAGGGTGGCTCAGCACGCTTGCTTCTCTCCTGTGAGGTAAGAGGGGCTGGCTCAAACCAGCTGTTTGACCCACAAAACTTAGAGAGAGAGACACACACACATCCTCTGCAAGCCGCAGAGAGGACGCAATTAAACACGCTGCTGATTGCCACAGCTCTCTCCTTCCTGCCTGTTCAGTGAGCAGAAAGCCTGCCTGGGTGATCCTGCCCTGCTCCCACGTAGAGCTGCCCATGTGAATGAGCTGGTCTCAGCAAATCCGACCAGCCGGAGGGAGGTCAGGGAGCGTGTGTACAGCAGGATGTCACCGCTAGCTGGTGGCCGGCAGCTGAAGGAGTGATGCTTTTGGTCAGCTCCCGGCAGTGCCGCACGCAGCGATGACAAACCTCCTCCTTTCAGTCACGCACTCGTGCTCCAGGTTCAGGGTGGTTCAAAAGGCTGCCCGGCTGATGCGATTTTCATGTAAAAACACTTTACAGTAGTTTAGGCTACGCCTGTTCCCATTTTATTTAAGAGCATTTAAATAAGTTTGCATCTGCTTTGATAAAATAGCTTAAGGTCACAGCCTTGGATAAAGCTGAGTGTCCTCCTCCTGAAGGCTGGCAGCTCTCTCGTCTCTCTGGAAAGCTCGAGCAAAAGTGTTTGCACTTACAGGCTTGTGGTGAGCTCAGGGTTTCAGGGAGGCCTGTTGTACAGCAGAGAGCAGAGGGGACGCACTCTCCGTGTTTCAGCTCTCTCAGAAAACAAACAGGGCCGTGACAGAGCTGGTTTCTGGCTCGCCTTCTGCCAGAGGGGTTTGGGGTCTTTGGTGGTTAAGGGAAGGCAGCAGCAGCCGGCCTCCTCACTCCTTTTCTGGTCTGTACCCTTTCTTAGACAGATTTTTCTGAAGCTTTCCATGTCCTCCCTTCTCGATTCGCAGCTAGATGTGCACACAAACAGACTAAAGAAACAGTATACCCCGTACTTGTATGTGCATATGGATTTGTCCCCTTTGGAGGCTTGGAGGTGTTTTCTCCTGCAGCCCTCTTTTTAGGTGCTGTTTTCTCTGACCAAGGCCCGTGGGGTGGGAGCCAGAGAGGCAGGATGGAGCAGGACAGCCCTCCCCTGTCAGAGCTGCTTGTCCCAGTGCTTAACCCTCTGCTACTGGTGAGTCTTTGGGAATATCTTGCGTTTCAGTGGCGAGGAGAAGCAATTACCAAATTGAGTACGCAGCGCATAAAAGCCAACTAGGGTTCTTTGTGGATGAAAGAGGCAATAAAAAACGCTGGTATTTATAGAAAAATATTTATTACTTCATGGGATATCAGGGCTTCCTGTGGTTTGAGGCTGTGTCTTGCATAGCTCGTTGCTGAATGCCTCAGGATGACTCTTTCCTTTTTCTCTTTCAGCAGCAGCTTGTTTGCTCTCAAATCAATGATCAGGTTTACAAACGGAGTGATTCTGTGTCTCCTTATGGGCTGTCCTCCCGTGCTCCCCTCCCCTTCTGCGGGCACAGGGCGGGCTGCTGGTGTGTCCCCGTGCATCCCGCCTTGGGGAAAGGCTGGGGAATAACAACTCCTCCATAGGAAAGAGCTGCTCCTCTACCTGCCTGATGGCACTGGAAAACAGCAACATTTAAGAAAATTAAAGGGCAGAAAATTCAAAACAAATGCAAATGAAACCCTCTTACATGCAGTGAAATTGCCCTGCAGGACCCTTTGCCACGGGAAGATGTTTCTGAAGCCAAAAAAATTTCAGAAATGCAGAAGAAGGATAGGTAGCTGTGTAAATATTGAGAATAGCAGTGTCAGAATGAGTCCTAACACTGGTGTATCCAGAGTTCACAGTTTACAGCCCATAAAAGTCTGAGAAAACAAAAAAAGATCGTGAAATCTAATATAAATCTTGGATCATCGCCAATCCTTCTGCCCCCCTTTGCTGCTGGGCCCCTCCACAGCGGCCTGCCTGCGAGGGATGCTGTCCTCCAAAAAGCACCATCACAGGTCAGCAACGCTGGTGGGATGCCAGCCTCTGCCCCCACCTTCCTCCTGTGTCCCTGTCCCCAAGGCCCCCCCTTGCCGGCAGCAGCTCATGGGGGCTGCTCATACAAGTTCTTTCCCTCAGGCTGTATGAAAGCACCTTCTGTTTCCTGCCTCTCTTGAACTCTCCCGTGGCTCCCTCAGAATCATGTAGCTTGGAAAACTCCTCTGGGGCCATCAAGTCCACGCCAGGCAGCGGCACCATGGCGCTCCGGATGTGGGCTGGGATGTGCCACCTGGGTCCTGCTGATGCATCAGCCCTTGTGGCACGTGGGTGGGGCCGAAGGCAGGCGAGGACCTGCCCTGGGAATTGTGTCCCCCGCAGCCCTGGCTCCTCCTGGGGAGCTCGGGGTGCTGCAGAGGATGCCACAGCGAGCACGCCAAGGCTGTGCCCACCCGCGCAGGGGACCCCATCCTGCACAGCAACACTTGGTTCCTGCCGGCCTGCTGCTCCTTCTCCTTCCCTGAATGGCAGCCCTGCCACCTTCCTGCCCCCTAGGCTGTCCTTGGGCTTGCCAGAGGCATACTTGGCCATCCCCAGGTCTCTCATAAGGACTGAGCAGCACCAGCCCGTGAGCAGCGCTTCCCTCCGGGGTCTCCATCGCCTCAGCTCTGCAGAGATGGCTGCCCTGGGGTGATTCCAGTGGCCTCTCCCAGGCCGCTCTGTGTGACTTCCCTTCAGAGAGCAGATAAATCTGCCTCTCCTCCTTCCCCTCCACCTTCTCGGCAGCGTGCCTGGAGTTAGAGAAGGCTGGAGAGGGCGAGGAGAGGGACACACAGTCTGCAGGAGAGGTGCAAGAGCCTCCAGCACCGGGAGCTGTTTGCTCCCTCCGCTCCAGAAGGACCTGTACGAGGCAGAGATCCCTGGGACAGTCTGTGGGTCCGTACCTGAAACCAGCTCGTCAGCACTTCACACACGAGCTGATGCAATCGGGGTGCACTGCTGCAGCTCCATGAGATAATTCACAATTACCAGGAGAAGAAATGTTGCCGCTTGGCTGAGTGAGCTGAACTTACTGGCCCGGCTGAAGTAGCTTAATTAAAGTCACTGGAAGGAAGCTGTGATCATCCTTCCTGTGAGCAGAGATATGGTTTGTTGCTTACCCTTTTTTTCCCCACTGCCAGATATAGGAGAAGATGGGGGAGGAGTTTATGTAGGAGGCTTCATTGGCAACCTAAACTGTGAGTGAAACGTGCCTGGCTTGACAGAAGACTGGGAGAGAGTTCAGTGGGATGTTTCCCCCTGCCTGGAGCAGCCCTCACTTCTCTGCCTATACATGTGCTACATGACAGAATTTGTCACCAGTTCTCAGCAACAAAGCCCACATAGGTTAGAAGACCACTCGTGCTGCAGAGATCGGCTCTCATTTCCAGGAGAGGCATGCAAACAGGCTGGCTCCTGCTTGGACTCAGTTCCAGCCCCGTTCCACCCAGCCTCGGGTTTATCAGGCGATGCATCTCGGAGCACACAGGTTGCTCCTGGAGACATCTAGTGAGGCGTCAGCGTAATGCAAACCAGCACAGCCACCCAAAAACATCCCTGAGGAGAGAGAGAGCTGCTGTGGGAGGGCTCTTGTACAGTGCTGGGGAAACAGCTCCATCGCTCATGGTCCCTGGGTCCTTCAGCACGTCAGACACAGGGAATGCCAGGGTCTCACAGCCAGTGTTTGTGCACCTCACGGAGGAAGGAAAGAAAGAAAGAAAGAAGCTCCTTGCTGGCTCCTCAATGACACCTAATTTAGCCAAAATATTTGCCCAAGTTCTGACACACAATGTGCTTCAGATGTCAGCAGGTGACAGTTTGGAGCAGCACTTTGTCACCTTCCGAAGTGGCGTGGCCTGACCTACGTAACAACTACAACTACAGAAACCCCCCAGTCTGACATACATTACTGCTTTAACTAGATTGACACCAATTTTCAGGCATAAATGCATCTGTAATTGATCCAAATTTATTTTAAATCTTTACCGCAAAATTAAACCGTATTTTCAAAGTCTCTCAGAAATTAGTATCCAAGTACAAAAGTTCTGCTCTGCTTTCCGGAGCGCCCATTAGCAGCACGTTTTCAGCACGCAGCACAAGCCCCCGGCACTTTTAGCCAGAGGGAAGAGGGCAGCAGCCCTGTGAGGAGCTGATAATCCCAGGCTGGCTCCCAGCCGGCAAACGCCGCCGTTCCCAATTCCCGACACGTTATCACGGCCAGCAGGAAGCAGCCAGCATATCCAGCCCAAACAACAAGGTCCGCTGCCAGCCAGGGAAGTAGACGAGCCCTGGGCTGATTCCTCAAACCGTGTTTGGTGTAGCACCTCTCACAGGCTGGTCCGTTCCCTCTGAAGAGTCGTGGCACCGAAGTGCCCAGGGATAGCACTCATCAGGAAAACCCTGACAAAGAGGGAATGGCCTCAAGAACCCCTTTTAAACCAAGGGAAGTTTAGGTTGGACATTAGGAGAAACATCTTCATGGAAAGGGCTGTCCAGCCCTGGCACAGCTGCCCCGGGCAGTGTCAGAGTCCCATTCCTGGAGGGATTTAAAAGCCGTGTGGATGTGGCACCTGGGGACATGGGTCAGTGGTGGCCTTGGCAGCGCTGGGGGAACGGTTGGACTCGATGTTCTTAGAGGGCTTTTCCTACCCAAGTGACTCTGTGTAAAGAAGCAGTGCTGGAAAAGCAGCGCAGTCAATCCCTTCTTCAAAGAGGGAGAGATGGGTTAATTTGTGGTGAACCAAACTCCTAATCAAGTGTCCAGGATTCCACTTGCTTGCACTACTAAACACAACTTCTGCTTACCTGAAGGACAGCACTTTCACCATCTCCTGCCTGAACAACCCCACCGAGAGGGAAGACATCACTCACCTGTGCTCTCTTTTGTTTCAGTGACAAATTAGCCCCAGTTCTTCTGGGTGGCCTGTAAGAGCCTGCCATGCAAACACCACGTTCGAGAAGTTAACGCTCATCAGGACACTGTATTTCATAAAAAAACAGATAAAGAAGTATTTTGAAGGCAGGTGGGACCATAAAATCACCTGAGACCCTTACCCAGCTGCTGCACTGCCTCAGGGATGGCAAAGACAGTCTCTGGACTTGCTTCAAATTCTTGTCCTGTGTACTGTATTTTTCCCCAAATAGATATGTGCTGTATTTCCACTGGCTTTTTAGAAAGGAGAGAAATAAAACCCCATCCAGACCATGACTTCATTCTCCCAAATACGTATTTTGTATTTAATTTCACACTTTGGAACCCAGCACTCTGCTCTGTGTACATGGATTTAATTCTGCTGGTGCCACACCGCTCTACCCAAGTGAAGCAGGGCGGGTTGGAAAGCAGTGCAAGGTCTTACCTAGACAGACTTGCTCAGGAAAAATAATCTAAATTAAGTCACTGCTTGACTTTAAGTGGATTAGTTAAAATGCATTCAATCCCTCAATGCAAGTTCTTATTCAGAAGCAAAATGACCTAAATTTGATTTACCTCCAGTCATTTCCAAACTTAAACAGTATTAGCATAGCTTTCAATCAGAGAGGACTGACCCCGTGTATGTTAAATTCGGTTTAAGCAACCCGGTTGCATAGACAAGAAAAACAAAACAAAAACAAAACAAGAAAGTATTCCCAAGCTCCTGGCATTAAACTGCTAATTGCTAGGCCTGCTTTTCCATGAGTTCAGTAGCTAATGGTGGCTGTTGGACAGCCTTAATAGATGCACCCCTGGTGTCAGGTGTGGGCCAGGGTGAGAAAAAGGTGTTGGAACCCGGATGGTTCCTTTGTCTGGGACAGGGATGACGGAGCAATTACCATATTTGGGTCTGCCTACACGCTCTCTGCCGTATTTTCTCAAATAAATGATGAATGCCGCAGAAATCTAAACATGACTTTTTATAGCCAGTCCTCCAGGCACACAGCTATTAAATGCTGAGCTGCCAGCCCCAGCTATGCAGAAATTATGAGTCAAGCCCCCCAGATCCGGGGGCTGCCCTGAGGGCTGCGAGATTCACAGAGTAGGGCTCATTCCTCGTGTTCTGCAAGCTTCAGTGGAGGGAAGGGACAGGGATCAGCGCTGCAGCTCCAAAACCTCTCTGCAGGCCCCAGGAAGAAATTCCTCATGGAAAAGGCAGGAGAACATTGTGCTCAGCCCCTCAGCCCTCAGCTCCTGGCTGGGGTTGCTGGCGATTTCACGGCATCTCTGGCTGCTCAGGGAATGTAAAGGCTGGGGTGCAGCCGGTGCTGTCCCCGCTCGGTGTCCCCCAGGAGGTGGGCATGGCAGGGGTGGGCAGAGTGGCAGCAGCAGGCACCACCTCCCCGTAAGGACTGGCTCTGCCTGGGGCCAGGGGCTTGAAGAACTCACACCTTTAGGTTTTAAAGGCCTTTAGGCACCGAGAGCAGTGTGTGCCAGCGCAGTGTCCCGCAGGAGCCACCGAGGCTCTGGCAGCCAGCAGAGCCACAGCTGCTGGGAAGCTCTGTTGTGGGGCAGCCGGGGGAAATCACCGAGCCTCAGCCACAGCATCATCTCCTTACTTGGGCAGGGCAGGCAGCAGAGCAGGGCTGTATCCCGAGCCCGCTCCCCCAGCTGAGAGGGACGAGGGGAAACAGCCCCAAACGTGGAGCAGCAGGTTCAGCTGGGACAGCAGCACACTGCGACCAGCAGGGACCAGGCTCTGCTGGCCTGGTTTCCACGTGGGCAGCTGGCCCCAGGGGTTTTCTGGTTGAACAGGATGGATGGATTCCAGGAGCGACTCAAACAGTAGGGTTCTCTGGCTGGATGCCATCCTCAGCTTGGTCTGCTACAGCAGGGGTGAACTCAGACCCTCCCCGGCGAAGGGAATGGCAGAGCACTTTGCTCGCCTCAGTGCAGGTTCCAGCACTACACACGGCGGAAAATAAAATGCAAAAAGGGAAAGAAAAGAGGATGTGGTGAGAGAACAGTGTAACCTCTCAAAAGCGATAGAATGGATCCAGAAAAGGAGCACCTGATCCCTGCTCACTCACAGCCCGGCCCCAGCAATAATGCTGATAAAATTTCCTAAGTTTCCCTTTTCCCGTTAATCTCCTCTGCTCAAGTAAAACAGCCCTCAGAAAGGGCAGAGTCATTACACACCTTTGGGTTTGTTTTCCTCGCAGCAAAACCTGCTTGGCACCAAAGAAGAGACAGAAAATCTTCCTAAGAAGCCAAAGTACCGTGACACAAGACCTCTGCTGCCTCCAATAACCAACACGCCTGAAGCCTTGTCAGGGATGTGCTGGTTTGCCCTGCAGCTCCAGGACCCATCTCGCCTGTCCCACTTCCCAAGACTAAGTGCACGTGTTTGTAAGGGAAAAACAGATCTGCTCAGGCTGATGTGTTTTTCCATGGCCAGTAGGCATGCCTGGAAAAGCACATGGATCAAAGTGATGGGGTCGGGAAGCAGAGGATGAATGTTTATACCCTGCCACAAGCGACAAATGACATTTCCACTGCTTGGGAGCATGGGGAGCTGCCCAAATAACTAGAGGGATCCATGTGCTAGCTCTGCTCCAGGCCAGCCAGCCACATGAGGGGACTTCTGCACAGCTGCCATATTTGTGTGTGCTGGCCCCTCATTGTACCCCTCATGGTCTCTCCAGGCAGTGTCCGAGGGCCGTGACATGGAAGTGCTCCTTGGTCTCATCCCCTGGCTCCAGGGCAGAGGGGAGGGAGCAGAGCAGGGATCAAGGTCACCCAGAGAGGGGAGGGAGTAGAGCAGGGATCAAGGTCACCCAGGGAGCAGCCACCTCCTGAGCCTGCCCAGGCCACCTTCCCCACCACACCCTCATGGCAGGGTTCTCAGGCTGCAGCCTTGTGCGGGTACATCAACCCCCAGAGCTTGGGCAGGGGAACCGAGACCCCTGGGAGAGGCATTCTTTTGGGTCACTTCAGATCTACACAGCCTTTAAATTCCTCCAGGAAAAGGTCTGTTCCAGGGCTTGACAACACTTTCAGCGAAAAAGTTTTCCCTAATATCTACCCCAAACCTCCCTTGACACAACCTGAGGCCATTTCCTCTTTTCCTGCCACTTGTTACGCAGGAGAAGAGGCTGAGCCCCACCTGAGCTCACAGCCTCCTTTCAAGTAGCTGCAGAGATTGAGAAAGTCTCCTAACGTTGGGAAAAAATTACTGAGTTTGCTCTTAAATCTGCCCCAAGCCTTATTCCAGCCCCTCACTGTCCTTTTGTTTATAAGCCTTCTCCTTGTGCTTAACAAACTGCCTCAGGCAAGATCCCAACCCATCCCATTCTTTTCCTACCCACAATAAAAACTCGTAGAAAACAGCAGTGTTTCATTTTGGAGCTATTTTGAAGAGGAATGTAATCTCCACGGGACAGAGTAATGCCAGAAAGTGACCAAATAACACGATAAATCGCGTTTGGAGCTTCAGAACTGCCCAGGCTGAGCAAGGGGCTCAAACAGGCCCCTGTGAGCAGTGGCACAGGAAAACTGCCCTTTCCAAAGCTGTGCCTAACACTCCAAGAGCAGAATTTAGCACCCCAAGAGCAGAATTTAGCACCCCAGGAGCAGAATTTAGCACCCCAGGAGCAGAATTTAGCACCCCAGGAGCAGAATTTAGCATTCCACGAGCAGAATTTAGCATTCCAAGAGCAGATTTTCAGGCAGTGGGCTCCTGGGTGGGAGGCAGGAATGCAACAGGAGGAAATGGGGCTGCCTGAATTCAGCAGGCATTTCCCTGCCTGCCTCCAAAGCTGCTCCTCACAGTCTGTGGGAGAGCTTTAGGAAATGGAGCAACTTACCCACAGCCCCTCTGGCACTGGGCAGGAGTCTCCCTTGGGATCACTGGATGCTATGGTTTTTTATCAGCACAAGCAGGGTTTAAACCTCCACTTTAAACCCCTGTTTGTCCGCGGAGGTTTGCCACACTGCTGGGCAGCAAGATGAGCCCCTAGGGCTCAAAATCTGGGACTGTCTGTCCCAGGAGCTTCCCTGCTTGGAGAGCAGTGGGATCTCCAAGCTGCCCACACTGAGAGGCATCAGCTGTGCTGGAAACCCCTCAGGAAAAAGCCCATGGGAGAGGCTGGGACTGGAAGGAACGTCCCTCTGCTGGTCCGGGTTTTTTTGTGGCCCCGCTCCGAGGATGCCACCGAAACTCTGGGGAAAACAAGAACTCCAACAACGTTGCTGAGAGGTAGAGAATCAAGGCATTACTTTATTCTGGCCAGCATGTGCAACAGAAATCATTTCATCCACACGTTGCCTGGGCTGTGCAGAGAAAATCATTCCATCACACGTGATTTTTTTACTAGATCTTTCCCATACTTACACAGTCAAAACCCAGAGAAATTCATGGGTTCGATGTTCATCAGTCCCACGTTACACAGTTCTTAGTATGTGGTTTCCTACTGGTTACTGATCCCTTTGTCTTCCATGTTCTTCTCATCCTTTTGGGACAGAGGGCCCGGGGTAACAGCCAGCCTGGAGCAGCTGGGATGGATGCAGTGGGATGACCGAGGCCTGTGTGCTCCCTAAAAACCTCTGCCCTGGAGATGAGAGCCATTTCCATCAGCACACAAGCTTTTCCTCAAGCCCTTTTTCTTGGGAAGAGTGACTCACTTGCAATGTCCATCTGAAATGTTCTCCTGAGGTATTTTTAGACACCAGTCGTGGTGGTCCAGTGAGTCACGGCTCCGGTGCTGCCCATTGCTGCAGAAAGCCCCGGGATCCAGTGCAATGGATTGCTTCCCAGGGCTGCTTCCATGGAGCTCTGCCCTCACTCCCGCCTCTGTCTCTACTGCACCATGCTGGAGCAGCAGGGTTTGTTCCCTCCTCACAAGCAAAAGAATCGGAGCAGGCATCCAGAAGCGCTTCACCTCCAAATCACTGCAATCCAACCTGATTTCACTGCAATCCAACCTGATTTCACTGCAATCCAACCTGATTTCACTGCAGGCACCAGCCATTATTCTGAGCGCAGGAAAATACAAGATAAAAGTGATGGGGAAGGAGGAAGGGAAAGGAGTGAGCCTGGAATTTGGCAAGGGAACCAGATGGGTTTCTCCAGAGTCTGGCAAGGGGAATAATTCAAGGCATCAGGAGTGCCTGTTCCTTGTGCTAGCAAGGGAACAAGGCATGGAGCACTTTGAAGAGCTTCGGACACAGAGAGCATTTCTGGCACCATCAGAGGTCGCCTGCTCTCCAGCCAGAGCTATGCCAGGCTGCTCAGAAAGATTCTGCAGCCCAAACCTGCTCTTAAAGCTGGTCTGACCAACCAAAAAGGCTCCACTGACAACACTGATTTCAGACAACTGTTCAGTACAAGAGCAAAGCAGGAGGGGAAAAAAGAAAAACCAAAACCCCAACCAGAACCAAGAAAAAAAGCCCTGAGCAGCACGTGAAGAGTTAAGCCTCGTTGTCACAGCATCTTCAAACCATTCTAATTGTTGGTTTTACTGAAAGAAGGTGTGAGGAAGGTGTTCTCATTTCATCCATTTCTACTAAGAGAGGTTCAAGCTGCTCTGCTCTGGGGCGAATGTCCCTTCCCACGTGGCGAGACATAAATCAGCTCTGTGTGCCCGTGTGCCGTGTTTGCCCCCTGCAGTTCAGGCTGTGCTGGTTTGGGGCATCTCTGTGCTCCTGGCTGGAGCCACTGTGTGCCCCGCAGGGATGGCAGACCCCGCTCCCACCAGCACCAGAGCAGCTCACCAGGGCAGAGGGGTGCTCAGTCCCCTACGTGCCGGCCTAAACGATTCCAGGATTCTGAAGGCAGAGGGAAAGCACAAAGGCACGGACTGCGGCAGCATTTGGGGCTGAGCTATCGGCTCACCTTTGGGGAGTTCTGCTCCCCCACACGGGGCTCTCCGCTTCAGGGAGACCAAAGACTGAACATTCACACCTGAACACCCAACTCCCTCCTCCCCAACACTGACCCAGGTTTGCCAGAGCTTTCTGAGGAAGGAGCTGTGCTGGGGTTTGATGCCCGGCTGGTGCAAGGAGCGGGGCAGTTTTCCTTGTAGGGTGTTTGGGAAGCGGCAGTTGCCACAGAACGCGTGTGTTTGGTGCTCTTTTCTTACCAAAACACAGCAGCCTGGAAGCAGAGAGTCGTCTGTCCTCGGGACGGGAAGTGGTTCTGCAAGTGCGAAGAAGCATTTCTGTGTAACTTCCAGTTGAGACAAGATTCCCGACAGCCAGATGTTCCCAAGTAACCCTCCTGGCAGCTGAGCCATTGCCAGGGGAAGGAGCTTTGACAGTAATCACAGAATCCCAAACTGGTTTTGTTTGAAAGAGAGCTCAAAGCTCATCCCCTCCCACTATCCCAGGTTGCTCCAAGCCCCATCCAGCCTGGCCTTGGACACTTCCAGGGATGGAGCAGCCACAGCTTCTCTCAGCAACCTGTGCCAGGGCCTGCCCACCCTCCCAGGGAAGAATTTCTTCCCAATATCCCATCTAACTCTTCCCTCTGGCAGCAGGGAGCCATTCCCCCTTGTCCTGGCACTTCAGGCCCTTGTCCAAAGCCCCTCTCCAGCTCCCTTACAGCCCCTTTGGGTACTGTTGCCACCAGAGCTATATTCCCAGCAGGGAAGATGTCAAAAAGCCCCAATAAGCTCTCTGGATAAGCAGGAGGACAGGAGGAGAGTTCTGAAGGAAGGAGTAGAAGGAAGGAGCTCCTGGAGCCTCTCAGCCCATAGACCTGAGAGGAGGTGGTGGTGCCGAGCCTGCCCTGGGGCACTGGCTCCTCTTTCCCATTCCCATTCCAGCTGCATGCCCTAAAGCAAACAGAGTTCCCTGCACTGCTACTCCCCCTGGAAATTCTTCATTTCAGCACAGACTAAGAGCTGCCCTGGTTTTTGGGGAAGCTCCAGGAGATGGATTTTAGGGCAGTGCCACAAATGAAGGTGAGAGCGAAACCTGCAGCCGCTGGTGTGGGATGGAGAGGGGCAGCTGCTGCTGCGAGCGGGGATCCAGCGTGAACCCCACTCTCTGTAAGTCAGACCATGTTTGAATCCCTTGCTCACGCTGCTCTCAGGATTGGAACCTGCTTTGATCCATTCCACCTTGATCGTGGCTCTTGGAGATTTGTCTTTCTGACTGAGAAGTTATTTCCCTTTTAATCCATCGGTGTTTATGCATGAAAGTAAACCACTCCAATCCTTTTCACCAGTACCTTTGGCCTGTCAGGGTAGCATCATTTCTCCATGCTATTCCACCCCTAAAATCCTGCTTTTGGGAGCAAAGTGGCCCTTCAATTCAGCACCTGCACCAAAACATTTGCGGGATACTGACTGGTCAGGATTTTTTACTGGTAAGATCATTTTCTCCTCCAAGCGTCCATGAAAACCAGCAGCACATTTTGATAGGACCCCTAACGTAATCTCCGGTTACCAGGGAGATTTCCTTGGGGAATTTTTCTATTGAGAAAATAAAAACAGTTTTTAAAGAAACCTCAGCCCCACAGTAAATTGCTCCAGCACGAAGGCGAATTTCAACAGCAGTAATTGGCAGCCGCTCTGTTGTTTGCCAGCACTTGACAGAAGTTCTGGAAAAGGTTTGTATTCAGATTGGCATTGTGTCGGTAGCTGCTGGGTGTTTCCAGCAGGAGAGCTGCAGGCTGGGCACACGTGGGCACAGCGGGGGCTCACAGACACCCCACCACGAGGCCCTGGCTGTGTAGGAACATGTTCACGGGGAACACAAAGCCTCTCATTAGAGCCCAGCTACATGGGAGGTGTGAGGGGCAGCCAAAAACGGGGAGCTGGGAATAGCCAAGGCCAGGCCCAACCCCACAGACCCACGGGGTTGCTTTGCTGCGGGGCTGTAATGCCATTCCCCACTTGGCATGTTTATTATTTGCATTGCACTCAAAATCTTCTCTGGCAGCTGGCACAGCTGTGGCTGCCCCTGGATCCCTGGAAGTGTCCGAGGCCAGGATGGACACTGGGACTCGGTCCTGTGAAAAGTACCCCTTGCCCGTGGCAGGGGGGTGAATCCATAGGAGAGGGGCTGAAGGAGCAGCACCTGACTCGGCACCTGTGAACTTCCTCCCTCAAAGTTTATAAACACAGGAGCAAACCCTGACTGGTGCCTGTTCTCTAAATACCAACATCCGGCAGCATTAGGAGAAAGTAACAAGCAGTCTGTGGAACAGACAATATTCCAAACAAACCAGAGCACTTGGAGCAGGCAATTAAAGGAGATGTGCCCATGATGCGGCTCCCCAGCACCAGGCCCATGCTCAGCTCTGTTCCCAGGCAGGGATGCTCCTACAGGGAGCAGGCACCAGTGGAGGGACTGTTCCCTGCTCCCTTCTTTCCCAAAGGACACCCCTTGTGCCTGGAGATGAAAAACCACGGCCTGCAGCAGGGATGATGTGACTTCACACGAGCTGAGCTGCAGGCACTGGGCAGTTTTCAAATGGTGCCAATACTAAAAGGCAAGATTAAACCCTCTGCAGCTCCCCGTGGGCTCCCAAAGCTGTACCTGCATTTCAGCGTTTTACAAAGCTGAGTCAGTGTGGTTGTGAACCCTCCTGCCTCCTACGGATGACCTTTTACGAGGGAATTTATAAGCACAAAGCTTCGAGGGGAAAGCCAACGCCCCCATCCCCGGTTATCCCAAACTCCGCAGCCGTGTGGATGCGGTGAGCAGGTGGATTTAGGGCAGCAAGCACGGAGGAGTTCACCTCGTTCCGAGGTGTGACAGCTGCCCTATCGGCTTCTACTCGAGGGTGGCCCCCAACAGAGGGCAGGGGAAGGGAGCAGGAGCGAGGTGTGCCTGGCAGACACAGCCTATCCCACCTCAGCCTTTCCCAGCCACGCTGCCTGGGGATTTCCAGAGTGGGAAACTGTCTCTGAACCCAGTGCAGAGAAGCCACCAATGATTTTAGGACATTCATTTGCTTAATCGCTCTTTAGAACATTTTTGTTTCTGGCTTTCCTGCAGCGCCAGACCCTGGAACCTGGTGTTTTCCGAGGAGGGGCCGAGGTGCAGCACAAAGAGGAGGGAAAGGGCTGAGCATCCCTGGCTCTGGGCAGGCAACACCCTGGTGGGGCTGCACGTGTCCTCCTGGGGCTCCCCTGCTCGGTGCTTGGCCATGCTCAGAACTGAAGTTTAAGGAAAAGCTTGTGTTTACATCTGAGGCAGAGCGTGTGCAGCAGGAGCCCTTGTCCCAGCAGCACCAAACATCTGCAAACATCTCCCTGCTGCTCTGAGCATGGGACGTTCCTGAGAGAGCGTGGGGACCTCGGGTCCTGCTTCTCCCTCCTCATTTTCCATCCTTTTCCAAAGTGCCTGGGGAGCGGCCCTGAGGGGAGCAGTTTCCAGGCCTCCTGTCCACCCTCCAAGGGTCCTTTGGAGATTTTGCACAAGGAAGAGCTGCAGAGAAACGAACAGGAAAAGGGGGAAACGGAATTCTTTCAGCTGAAGGAAAAGCACCTTATTGCCACGGCACGAAAACTAGCGCTGAAACATTACTTAACATTCCGAAAGCATCCGGCTTTAGGAATGCTGAGAAGAAGAGACTGATGGAAGCACTCTTTTCCCAGCAGACACCCAGGAGCAGCAGGGGAAGCCCGGCAGCTGCTGAGCTGCGGTGCCTTTTCCCTGTTTTCTGAGATTACCCTCTCCTTCCCAGCGCAGCCCTGGGCCGGAGGGGGCCTGGATGAGTGTGCTCCTGCCGAGCGTGAAGCCCCCGGGAGCAGGAGCCCATCCGATGCAGCTGCTGCTGCCTCACACAACTGCGGTGTCACAGCCGGCCCAGGGAACGAGCAGCCCTTCCCATGTGGCCAGGGCTGCTCCCCACGAGCCCAGGGAAAGCAGGAGCAGCTGCTTGGAAGTTTCCCTGATTCCTTTTGGAGCTCCATCCTGAACGAGTTCTCGCCTTCCCAGAGATTTACTTGACACCTCGTGCAAATTCATTCAAATTAATGCCACAGAGGGGAGATGACCCTGTGCAAAAACAGGAATCACCCCCCATCGCTGACCGCCAGGGAGGGTTTAAAAAGGAGTAAAGAATAAAACTCCCAGCGGCTTTGTGAGAGGCGTTTGATGTTGGGCTGTGTAAATCACAGCCCAGACTGAGCCTCACGTGTGGGAATATGGAGGAAGGGTTTGATTAACAGCTCGGTGGAGCTCAGATCCGACGGCACAGCCAGCTGAGAGGTTAATTATCCGGATGAGAGAAGTGCTGATCCCTCAGTACCCGGCACCATTTCCATACGTGTTTGTCAGTCCAAAATCAGGGCTGTTTCAGCAAAGGGCGAGGGGCTGGAAGGGGCCAGGGGGCATCCACAAGCTGGGAACACCGCAGGAAGTGGTGCCTCTGCACCGTTTTGGTTCTCATTTTGGTTCCTGAGTGTTGTGTGTTACTTGGGTACTGCAGTGTCCAGGGCTGCTCTGGCGTGACCTGCCTTTTAGGGAACGTCAGGAGGAGACCCAGCTGCTCAGAGCGCAGGGGGCTGGGACTAGGTGGGTTTTGGGGTCCCTTTCAACCCAAACCATGCCACGATTCCATGGACACCTCCATTAACGAGGAGCGGCCGAACAGTTCAAGTCCAAAGGACGCCAGACTCGGGGGGCAGGAATCGCTTTCCAAAGGAAAGGGAGGTGTAGTTATTCATTTCCAAACGTCACATTTAGGCACCTGAAGAACAAAAATAGAGGGCTCCCCAAGGATTTCCAATGATTTTGAAAGCAGCAGTGCTGGAACACCCCTGGGGCTGGAACATTAACAATCCGGAGCGTATTCCCAGAAGGAGCTCCCAAATTGCTCTGATGAGCAGTAGGCTGTTTACTGCAGGTTTTATGAGCTTTTGGCATGAGTCATCTGGCAGAACTGAAGCCAAATGAGGGAACCAATAAGTGAAAATACACAGGCCTTGTTAGCAAAAGATGAGGAAAAAGGAAGATGGTCTGCTTTCACCCACTCCAGGGAGCTGACAGGCTTTTAAAGAGCCTGAAATACACAGCTCTCCTTTACTGCCCAAAGTCGTGGCACCTGCTTTTGGGGGTGTCAGCAGCAGCCTACCCCACAGCTTGCTCTGGAGTCGGCAGAGGAGAAGCACACTCAGGCATCTCCACTGATTATAAAGAGCAGGTGGGAATGGGTTTAACATCTAAAATTAGATGGGAGTATGGATGCTCTTCAATTTTGAAGTTTAAATTACATTTTGAGTGCCCAGGTTTAGATGTTCTGATTCGAGAGAAAGGCTCAGATCCATGCAATTCATTATTTATGAGCCTGAGAAGACACCCTGACACATGCTGAATGTACAGGTGCTTTTCAGCTCCCTTCCCCAGGGTGTGGATTCCCGAGCTCTCCGCCCAGACCCCTGCAAGCAAAGTTTGGAGTGAGGCGGAGAAGGGAAAAAACCCCTAAACCCCACTAAGCATCTTAAGGACAACCCGTGTGCTGCTTGGAACTCCAAACTCAAGAGCTGTCACCTGCTGCAGCGGGTGACATCAGAGTGAGGGGACCTGCCCCAGTCCTGCCACCAGCCCAGAATAAACAGGATTGTCTTAATTCGCTTTTTAGCACATCACAGGCAATTCTCTGCAGGCTCCAGGTGCTGCCTCAGTGCAGAGAGGGAGACACATTCCTGGGGCTCTGTCCGAGTGTCCCCCATGAGTGACATCTGCTCCTGCTGGGCTGAGGTCACCCTTGTCACGGGACACGCCTTTCTCCCTTTGTTCTGGTCTTCTCTCTTCTCTGCTGCTGTTTCTGAGGTTTCATTAGTTATGCACAAAGAAAAGAGAGGGAGGAAACATTGCCGTAAAAATGTCTTCGCAGGAGATATAAGTAATGGTAAATTTTAGCATTTGTATAAAAACGGCAGCTCAGGCTCCCGATGCAGGCAGCAATAAAATAGACCAAATATTCCACGAGATGCTTCCTGTGGCTGTCCCGGGTTTGGCTGGGGTACAGCTTTCCTCTTATCAGCCGGTACAGTGCTGTGCTGTGCATGTAGGGTGAGGATAATGCTGGGTGGCCATCACTTCCCCTCTCTCCCCCATTTCTCAGAGGAGCAGGATGCAGCAGGCTCAGGGGCACCACGGATCAACAGCTCCTTAAGCGACCGTGGACACTTCGCTGGAATACTTCATTAGCCTGGCCAGTTTCTGTGATCTACTGCATCTCTCAAGTGCTTCTGCCACATCCACCCCGAATCCAGCACAGCCATAAATCACCTCAGGGCCAGCAGACACCTGCAGGGGGAAAACCACACGGAATCAAACGGGCTTCTGCAGAGCTCATGAAGGTCGTGAATTTTAGAGCTTCAGAGCTACAGAAGGGACCTGCAGGTGGGTAAGACCCTCGATACAGAGCCTTAATTCTGCCTCAGCTCACCCAACCCGAGGGTCTCTGCATTTGGTTCTCATCGCCGGCGGCGTGGGTGTGGATGGGGTCGGCAGCACAGAGCTGAACTGTGTCTGCACAGGACCTTACATCAGAATCACAGCGTGGTTAGGGTGGGAAGGGACCTCCAACTCACACCATTCTGCCCCCCTTCCACTGGAGCAGGTCTGCCCAAGCCCCATCCACCCTGTTTGTGTGGCAGGAGTGGACATCCCATGCGAGCCACGAGGTGCTGCCTGGGGGCCGAGTCACACGTGCGTGCATCAGACCCAGAGAGCTAAGACTCAGACCGTCTTAGCTACGCCTGAGAACGCACTGGGAAAATAACTTCAGACAGACTTGAAGCAGCAAACGCTGATCCCTGTCCCCTCGAGCCGTGGCAGCCTGGAATAACTCCCGGTTCTGAGCCGAGAGCCACGGACGTGCCGACAGCGCGGCCACTCGCTGCCTGGCCAGCAGCCAGACCCCACGGGCCAGAGTGAGACAGGAGACCCCCTTGGCTCCTCCAGCGCTGAAACGCTGCCCTCATTGCAGGAGAGGCTGCTCTCGGTGCATGGAAGGAGACTTTCCCCTTGTCCCACGGCCGTTCCACCTCGCCGAGAGGCTGCTGCCGAGCAGGGCCGTCGGCACCGGCGGAGCCACACATCCCCGGCGGGCCAGCAGTGGCACCGAGCTGCAGACACCTTGTCAGAGGTCAGGGCTGGCGCTGGGCTCACAGCTCCTCTGCCGAATTTGACCTGGCACAATTCCATAGCTCACGACAGGCACAAAGCCCTGGGAACCGGAGGCTGCTGGTGGGACACCTGGCAGCACTCAGAGAGGGGTCTTTGCAGAGGCGAAGATGTCACATCACCTCCGCCATCAGCCCGTCTTCTGCAAAAACACCCAGAATTAAAAAAAACCCCGACCCATCGAGAATTCTCTGGGAATTCGAAGCGGTTTGTTTCCCCAGCCTGAAACTCCCATGTGCCAACCCCTTTGCAGGGGCTCGGTTTCCCGAGCACAAAAATTGTACAGACAGAAACCGCCGGCACCCGGATGTGTTTTGACAACACATTAACAGCTTAAATCGGGTAATAAATGTGGGAAGGCAATACCTGGCCTTGTCTGCGCAGAAACACTCTCGTTTCACCCTTAAAAAACTCAAAAGCACATTAGAGAGAAACAAGAGGGGGGATTAAGTGTTCTCCTGTAATGCTCCTGTACTGTGTTTGCTTAGATTGCTGGATTAACAAGGGAACTGGATTTCATTATATGCATGAGAAAATTAATACAAAATTAAATTAATGCCATTATTTGTATTACTGAAACAGAGCAAAACGCAGAAGGAGCAGCATTTTTAAGCACTAAAAGGGCAATGTATTCCTTCTTCAACTACAGAAAATTATACTAGAGTTAGGGAACCATTTAAATTGGAAAAGACGTCTAAAACCATAGAGTTCGACTGTTAACCCAGCAATGAAATCAAAAATAAATCATTTTAGCTACCCTTTAAAGAAGTTCACAGCAGCCCTGAGAAGGAACAAGCAAATCTATTTCTTGCCCACAGCCTGTGGCAACTCAAACATCTGAGCTTGCAGAGATTGTCCTGGGACTCCAGAATATTATGTAAACCACAAAATAAGCTAGTTGGGTTCTGCACAAGCACCCCCCAGCTTTATAGGACGGCATTTGGATAGGACACATTCCTAATGAAAAGAGGGGGAAGGTCTGACTGGATGACGTGGCGTTGCAGCATCATTCCCAGCGGTGATGCGGAGCCGCGCACAGATGAAGCAGCCGTCATTAATCTCCATGATTAGTGCCCGAGAGCTCTTGCCTTCGGCTCCCTTGCTCTTACGAGACCAAACAGCCACGAACCCAAAGGGCAGGACCCCTCCAGAGCACAGGAGATGCAGTCCTGTCCTCCTCCCATCCCTTCTGGGAGCAAAAGACACCCAGGTTTTGCTGCAGTTTAACCTCTCGCTTGTGAAGAAGAGAAACGTGTAAAACTACAGACATTTATTTCTAAAATCCACTTGGCGTGTGTTGGCTTTGGCATCCACAGGATTAAGCAGACGATGTGTTGAGCTTTGGGCTCCCAGAGCTGTGCAAATCCAACCGAGGATGCTAAACTGAATCAGCTGGTGGCCCGAGCCCAGATTCTGGTGGAAACCTCTCCTCATCATCTCCTTGTCCAAAGTAATGCCCCAGCACCAAGCCCAAAGCTCACGGGGAGCCCAGAGCCAGCTCTGGGAGCAGCCCAGCTGGCCACCAGCCGCATCCCTCAGCGGCAGCAGGCTCTGGAATATGTGGCACGGATGGATGTCCCGATTGAGCTGCATCCCGCAGGCTCAGCCAGGTGCATGGGAGCTGCACGCGAGCAGTGGCTCGGGATGCACAGGGGGAGCTCAGGGCATGTGTCAGAGGAGCCTGTCAGCAATCAGCACTGGGTTTCTCCAGTGGCTTTATGGGCACGGCCATAACACGGCCAGAAAAGCCCTCTGGGGCTCCAGGAGCTTCACTACAGCAGCCTCAGCACTCGGGGCTTCAGCCTTCATTTTCCCCTCAGCGTTCTCTTCTCAGTAAGTAACGCGTTAACTCACGGAAAATTAAATCCGTTTCAGTTAAATATCGGTTTTTATGTGAAGGAGTTTTCCGGTTTCCAAGAGCTTGTTGGGAGAGCAGTGGCCGGCAGTGCTGGGTGCGTCGGGCTCAGCACATTCTCAGGGCTGCTCGTCCCTCACACAGCTCCGAGACCGGGTGCCGCACTGCCAGCGGTGCCAGCGCTGCCCTGCCGAACAACATCTGCTCTAAATGAGATGTTCCGTCGAAAACGCACACACACGGGGCTGAAACACAGATGTATGGATCGAACCATTCGATAATTTCCATGAAGAACAAACGCAGCCAGCTCGCACTGAAGCAATAATCAGGCATGCGGCGAAAGCCTCTGTAAATGGTTCTGTGACTCGGGAACATTTCGGTTCTTTCCCTCTTTTTTGTTGTGTAGCTGCCCTTGTTTTCTGCCATTTATTATTGGTTTTCACTTTATGAATCTGTGAGCCTTCCATAGAAAGAATGCTTGATCACTTCTTCCACAAGCCACTGATAAGAAAATTAAATCCCTTTGGCATCACTGCACAGGGTAGTTGCATAACAAACCGAGTATATATAGAAATTGCTTTCCAAGTGTTTACATAAGAGTTTGGAATAACACAGATGTAAAAAAAAAAAAAAAAAAANAAAAAAAAAAAATCCAACTCAATTTACAAACCAGCCCTGCAGTGCTTTTGTGTCTGATAACGTGGAGCGAGCGAATCAGCTTACCGGTGGTACACAGGGAATATTAGTCTGGTGCTATTTACATAACTGGGGAGGAAAGATTAAAATGGGGCAGACAAGTGTGTATAAAAGGGTGATTTGCTTATCTTGGAGAAGATCCTCTGTCTGGCCGGAGAGACTGGCACAGAGGCTGGTGCTTTAAAATGCTCCAAGCTGTTCAAAATCTCCTCCGGTTTCTTTGTGCAAGTTGATGCCCATTCTGCAACCAGAACTCCATAGAGACCTCTGTAAACTCTTCTCAGTCACAACACCCAACAAGAAGACCCGGGTTTGTTCCACCAACCTCTCTAAAGACTGAGTAGCGCAATCATTTATCTCCAAAATGTTCCCATAATTCAAGTTCTGGGACTCGGAGCGTGCTGGGCACCAAGCACGTCATTCCAGCCAAATGTAAAATCCTCTTGTGAATAAAATGGCTTCTCTCAAGAACCTTTAGACTTTGAGCTCAGCCTAAGGATCCTTTACACTCCTGAAGGAGAGCAGCACTCACTGGTATCGCCTGGGCTGGGGGGTTTGGGGGTTGGTTTTGGTTGGCATTATGTTGATGCCACCCAAACCTCGCCCCCCTCCAACCCAGCTTTCCTTCTTCTCATCTCTCCCTCTGCAGCATCTGGATGCAAATAGAATAGAATAGAATCTGGAATTTAATAGAATTTAATTTATTTCCTTCTGGACAGTAATGGAACAAACGGGCCCGTGGAGATCAGTTCAGCCTTCTATTACTGTACATGCATTAAACATTAGAACTGCTGTACTCCTCCTAGTAGAGACATGAAAAATGCACAGAACATTCCCAATTTGAATTCCGTAATTATCCATAATGCTCTCAAAGATTTCTGTTCTTTTCAGATGTCACCATGCCACTTTCCTGAGCAACCCCATAAACCTCTCGCTCCTCCGTTTCTCGCTGCTGCTTCTTGCTGGGTACAAATTCCTCCCGAAACACAGATTCCAGCACTTCCAGCCTCCCCCGAATGGGAAGAACAAAAAGCATCCTGGGCAGAGCCAGCCTTAGTTGGGCACTACGTGAACCTTCATGGAGAGAGCAGAGACATTTGCTGCAGCCTCTAGCTCCAGATCCCATCCCGCAGCTGCTGCCCCGTTCCTTACTTTCTCTGTGACAATCAGTACTTTCTAGTGTCATCCAAATGGATACACCTGACTCCCAGAAGGCATTCTCTGAACCCACTTCACAGAGTAGCTCTGGGAACTGTGATGCTGCTGCAGGCCACTAACACAAATGTTCCATTTTCTGTGCCACAATGAGGAGCAAAAAGAAATCCCTGACCTACCCTTCTCTGGAAGATGACTTCTTGGGAATTCTCCCCCAGCCACAACAAGGACACTGCTCCAACCCGTGCTGTCCTGAATTTGTCTCTACAAATGTTACACATTCAGCCGATTTACTCAAATTCCCATGAAACAGCTCAGATTTTTCCCCCTTTCTATTCAAGTGAAGGTTACAGCTGGTGTGGCTCTTGCAGCCTCACTGCTGAGCCCCTCCTCCTTCCCTGGACAAGTGTAATCCTTGTATCCATCGAAGATTTGCCCACCCTTGTGCCTGTGACTCCCACCCGGCAGCTTGACCAGGGCTGAGGCCGAGGTCTCTCCGTGTGAGTGTCCGGAGGGGCTGGATGGACACTGAGCTATCGGGGTCATGGCAGCACCACAGGATACGGAGCAGGATCTGGAGGTAAAGGGAAACCAGTTCTAAACCCAGGTATCTTTCCTATTCAAGGCAGCAGAAATACCAGCTCAGGGTGTTTCCAGCCTGATGGTAAGCACCAGCATGTTCCCTAAAACTTCACCCATAATCTGTAGGGGAACTGGTTCTGGTAAGAGCAGTTCTGACAGGCTTTTTCCAAACTCTCCTCTCATTGACATTCCCACCTGGGAAGGGAGTTCTTGACGGCGCTGCTCGGGGCTGTGGTGCTGGATCCCAGCGCTGTGACGGGAGCGGGCAGAGGGAAGCACGGAAGGAAGCAGGGTGTGTGGGCACGCTGCCTTCCACAGCCAGCTGTGCTCCACGGGCAGCTCACTGCAAAATCCACGGGGTCAGGAGGTTCAGCAAAACAGCCCACCTGGCACACGTGGGAGGAAACAGCTCAAATTGCCCTCTGGCCACCAACCAGGGCTCCACAACAACAGAGCCCCTCGCCTCCCACCCGCACGGGGCTCAGCTCCCGCTGAGGAGGGGTGTTTTCCATACGTGGTCCTTGGATTTATCTTGCTTCTGAGCTCTTGTAGCAGCAGATAAACCATCCGCTAATAGAACCCAACTTCCAAGCACAGATGAGCGTTTATCTTCTTTCAAGTGCAGCATTTTATTGACTGATGGTATCTACAGAAGTGGAACGAACACAAACACTTTAAATCCCCCCTGAAGAGGGATATTTTGGTAAAAATACAGGTGAAAAGGCAGCTTCACAAAAGAGAGAGTGCAGAACAGAGTCAAGAAATAACAAATATGCTCCCTAAAAACCCAAGGGCAGCCTGCAGCCTGTGAACCTACTAATTTCCAGACCCCAATAGTGCAGCAGCTGTTGCTCAGTTGGTGGGAGATGGGGACAGGAGGTTTAAGCTGTGCCACACAAGCTCCAGAGCACAAAATCTATTTACTCCTTACTTAACGATGGGGTCAGCCTTCTCTTGAACAAGCAGTTCCATGAACAAGTCTGGTTTTAAACAGCTGTCCCAGAATAGATGCATCCTAAACCCCAACGTCTTTCCATTCCCCACCCTCCTCTCCCGGGTAACAGTTGGGCTGATCACCTTTCCACTGCACAAATCCATGCTCCCTGTTCCCTCTTCCACCTGGAAACCTGATTTATGCAAGATCTAAAAGCATCCCATACTCCCAAAGCCCCTCATGAATGAACCTTGGGATGCCGTTTCTCCAGAGGGCTGTTTCTCCAGCGGGGTGTCCCCCTTCTCCTCTCTGCTGCCAGAAGCCTTTCCAGCAGGAGTGTTTCTCTTCCACCCCAGCCTGGTGATAAATCCAGGCAGGCCAGGCACAAGCCAGGAAGGCACTGGGGTTTCATAACTTCAACATGAGAGCCTGCAGCTCCACAGGAGTGAGGCAAACAGGCATAAATCAAACGGGCAGGAACATCTCAGCACCTATCCCAGAGCGTGAGTCCGGGGAGGACAGAGGCTACTGGGAGTCAGACAGCAAGGCACAAAACACTGAGAGAACCCCAGAACGGTTTGGGTGGGAAGGGACCTTAAACCTCATCCAGTGCCACCCCCTGCCATGGGCAGGGACACCTGCCACTGTCCCAGGCTGCTCCAAGCCCTAGTGTCCAGCCTGGCCTTGGACACTGCCAGGGATCCAGGGGCAGCCTGTGCCAGGGCCTGCCCACCCTCTCAGGGAAGAACTCCTTCCTTCTTCACTTCAGCAATGTGAAGTCTGAGTGAGGGGAAACTACTGCTGCAGATCCCTGGAAAACAGAGTCCTGCTGTGGAGCTTGGCTTCCCCATTTTGGAGGTGTGCAAAAGATTAATGCTGAAACGGTTGAGAAAATGCTTCAGGTTCGTGTTTGGTGTGACAGAAGGATGAGTCTGAGCAAGTGCTCCTGGAGAGCGTGGCACAAAGCTTCTGCTTCACAGGTGCCTCACATATTCCAAGGGAAAAGAGGGCAGAAATCTGTGTCCGTTATCACTCCTGAAGTAATGCTTCAACCACGGACCCATTCATGGCCCAGAACCCACATTAGCAGATGTGTTTTGCTTTTCTTGTCGTGCAATAAAAACCTCCTGTTTGCCTTTTCCAAGATGGGCTTGTAACGAGAGGGTGGAGGGAGGGAAATGAGCTGGGAACACGGTTGTGGAAGGAGAAACCCATTAAACCTCCAAGTGTCACTGATGCTCCAAAGGGGGAGTAGTTTTACTCCTGGAAATTCAGGGTGTCAGTCCAGATCACCCCTCACACGAGTTTCAGGGTTTGAAAAGGCAAAAAAATCCAAATCCTGTCCTTACAAACACCCCCGCGATAATCAGTCTGGCTTGAAAATCCAAAAGTCGGAGTAACAACGGTTCTTCCCCTGCAAGACGCTGTGCCTTGTGGCCCTGCTGCTTTCTGGAGAAGCTCTCTGCACAGAAATGGACAAGATGCTCACCTGAGCCCCTGCTGACAGCCTCACTGAGAGGCAATACCAGCGGCCGACACAGTACAGAGCAAAGCTGGCAAAAAAAGGGGCAAGGTTCCATCTTCCAAAAAAGGAAGGAATTCCTGGGCAAAGGCAATGCACAGAGAATAAAACAATACAAAAACAAACCAACCAACCTCTCCCCACACTCACAAAATAAAAACCACCTCAAAATATACGCAAGAAAACCTTCTTACCACCTCTGAAAACTCCACAGCAAATTCAATTAAACGAAATGAAAAAGCAGAGACAGGGAGCTGGATAGAAGGAAACATCAAAAGAAGTGTGAAAAGCAGTGGGGCACAGAGCAGCAGAAGGGATTGAAATAAGAGGAAAAGTAGAAATGAGCATTACAATGTAATGGGGTGGGGGTCAGCAGAAACACTCAGAAATAAGAGGGCAGGGGAGGAGAGGCACAGTTAGAGGCTCATGTGGGGCAGGAAAAGGCTGCTCTGGCCACAGCTGGACAGGCCAGACCTGGACAGGTGAGAGTGGTGCTGACTGCCCAGCCCATAGGCACAGCTCTGCCAGTGTCTGCCAAGATGTGGAAGTGTTCAAACACAGACTGACTGCGGTACTGATGCCTACACATTTGTCCTCTAGGGGCTAATTCCAGCGTATTTGACTTCTGCTGTTGTCTCCCCTTGCAGTTTTCTGGAATAAAAGCATCCTTGGATAGGAAGCTGACCAGGTTGTGGTCAACAGGGTTTTTTGTTTTCAACTGTCCTCACGATATCCTCATATTTAACAGAACTACTGAAAAATTCATCAGGGATGATGGTTAGAAACACCTCTCTCACTCAAGACAGTAGGTCTGCTGCCCTGGCACGTTCATGTCCTTGAGCAGCGCTGGGATAGGCTGTGGGAGCCTTGGCCTTGTGCTAAAAGCAAAGTCACTGCCCAGTTCTCTGGTCACTGGTGACAGCTGCAGACCCCTGCACAGGTCCCAGGACCTCTCCTCTAACTGCTGGACACCCACAGCACTGTTAAAGGGAATCAACCCCAAGATGGTGCTTGGCTGCCACACGAAATCCATCTCCAGTCAGTAATACTAAAACTCTCCAAATACATTTATTTATCACCAGTGAAAATACTGTACAATGGCCCAGGAAGGGGGTGGGGAAAGGCAAGGTATTAAGTCTGGCTTTCATCAATGTCCTTGTCAGGATCCATGGCTGCAGCTTCGCTCTCCTGCTGCTGCTTCTTCCAGAGCTTTGCCATAGCCAGGAGTTTGAGGTTGGGCTGATTGGCAGTGTCTTCTGGGAAGATATAATCATAGTACTCCTCCCATCCAGCATCAGACTAGAGAGAGAAAAATACCACAAAGCGAGTGAGTTTAATTTGCGTGCTAACGTTGCCTAGTAGGAGGTGCTCCCAGTAAAAAAATGGAGAAATAATAAGAAATTAAACCCCGTGTTGGTTATCCCACCCCCGGCAGCTGACTCCATAAAGCACAAAGCCACTGAGGGCTCACAGCCACTACTGGCATCGTTTTTCCTTACCCCATCTTCGGCCTGCAGCTTTCTCCTCTTCTTTATCTTCTCAGGCATCAGCTTATCTATCCTCTCCTTAGTGGCATCAGTCCCAAACTCGTCCTCGAAGCTCCTCCAGGACTCCAGCAGCATGACCCTCTCCTCCTTCTCCTCACAGCTGCGCATGGCCTTGTTGGCCTCCTCGTAGATCTGCCGGCAGCGCGGCAGCCGCTCCTCCCTGCCCGCCGACAGCTCGAACTGCGCGAAGCTGATCCACACCTGCGGGCACACGCAGCAAACCCAGCTCCAGCCTCCGCTCTGCGCTTCCGCAGCGAGGGCACAGCTTCAAAAACAGCAAAGCAGCCAAAAACCCAAACACCAACACAAGCGGGTGCCCAGAGCATCCCTGCTTGTTTCGCACGTGCGAGATTTGCCCCGTTTCAGCAGGACACAACATCCATGTAAGCCACATGGGCATCAATTTCTTGTGGCCGTTTCAAGTCGTGAGAGATCTGCGTGAATTTAGTCAATGACAGCACCAAATGACACTGGAAGATCACAGTTTTCCTTGCAATGCTTTTGCAACCAAGATCCCAAAGCTGCTCAGCAAAGAGGGCTGCTTGGAGAAGCTTCTTTCGTCTGGGACACGCCTGTTGTACGGAATTCAGGAACTTCCCTCCCCCCTTCAGAGCACAGGCACGAGCCTGAACCTGGGTTGATTTGACCCAAGACAGCCCAGGCTTTCCCTGCCCGCGGGCCAGGTTCAGTGCCAGCTCCGTGCCCTGGCTGCCCACACGCACCTTGACGTGCTGTGTGCGCTGCAGCAGCCGCCGGTAAAGGTTCCTGGTTTTCTCATACTCCTCTTGCTCAATCTCAAAGTCAATGTAGGATTTCCAAAGGACCTGCAGAAGAGAAGCCTCTCGTCATGTTCGTTCCGAGCGCACGGAGATACCGGGAGGGGAAGAGAATGGGACAAAGGTGACATTTCCCTGAGCAAATGTTCAGTGATCAGGGTGGGATTAGGGCCGAGCAGCACCGAACCTGGAGCAAGTCATCCACTCAGCTTTCGCCTCCTGTTTTACCTGGTGGATTATTTACACGTTCATCAGCCCCTGTGCAACGAACACCTCAAAACTGGCCCCCTCCCCGCTCACCTCCGGCATGTCCAGCCGGGGCTGGCCAATAGCCAGCTCGTAGATGGCCCGGGCGCGGTCGATGTCCCCAAGGATGGTCTCCAGCTCAGCAAACTTAATCCAGGACGTGCAGTTTTCCGGTGCAAACTCCAGGAATTTTTCGTACAGCTTTCGGCAACGGTCGAATTCGCGCAGTTGTAACTCCAGCTCGATGTAACCTTTAAACAGTTTGTTTTTTGGACATTTACCTATGGATGTCCCCTGTTGAGCAAAAAAAAACCCAAAACCAACAAACTCTTAGTGATCTTGCAGGGCAATAAAACCCTCACTTGATTTTGTAAGTGTTTCTTTACTCTCCAGTGCTTGAACTACAACCCATTTTTTTGCACCGTTTATTCAGGTTGTTCAGGGCCAGTAGGAAATTCAGTGTTTTCAGAACAAACGTGCATCCATAAACACCAAGAGCCTGGGAAGCAGAAAACATCATCACTCACCATACTTTTACATAACGTGGGTTCCCCACGGAGTGTGAGTGGAACTTAGCCTGGTCCATCAGCTGAGCACCTGAAGGGAGCACAGTCTGTACCAGCCTGCCCAGTAAGCAGTGCCCAAGCATCTCACCAAACAAATGACATCAAACAAACTGTGGCCCCACGCCGTTCCTCCTCGCACAGAGAATGAACGGCTGCCCACCCCAGCCTGCTGGCTGACAGCAATGGACAGCTGGAGAATGATGTCTTTGTGAAGTATTTCCTTTCTGATACGCCTCAGTCTCTGAGGAAAACTGTCTGTCCTAAGCCAAGCTGAGGGCAATCTTGGATTCTTAGTTTGGGAATCTCTTAACAAGAGTTAAGAATGGGCATACTTGAGACAGGTTGTGGTGAACTGGGCCTTGGAGTCACTTCTATGGACAAGTATTGCTTACCAAGTGATGTAGCTTCTGCTCCCTCAAACCAGTGTGAGGTAATTTGAGAAGGTATTCCCTCACCAAATATCTCCTGCACAACTTTCCTACATGTTTATTACCTTGGAATTTATTAAAAATGGAGGAAACCACCGCTTGGGATTATCAGTTTGGTCACCCTTATGGCCCTCCAGCTCTACAAATGCCATCGATATTTCAGATTATGCTCAGTTCTTCTCCACGTGCCCTCCATCACTGTTTCGGTGGAAACCCCATCAGTTTGTTCCTTAAAGTCAAACCACCTCCACTGTTACCAACACTGGCTTTCTCTTGAAATGCCTGATGCTGCCCCTGAGCTTACTAAGAATATCTGAACTGAAAAGAAAGGAAGTTTTTCATTTCAAAAGATCTTGCTGCCCCATCACACCCTGCTGTCCCTTGACACGCTGACATTCACACAGTGAACCTACTCGGCAGCTCCTGAGCCTGCCTGAAGTCCCTGTGATTGCTTCTGTCAGCAGTCAGCAGGTCCTAATTTCCTAGAGTCAAACCTCCCATTCATCTGCAAGGCTTTTTAAAATGCCGTGGTTAGAACAAGTGCCACTGTAAGGAATCAGCAGCAGCTCAGAACTTGTGAGAGCACTAAGCTGATGTGGGTGCCCTGCATTCAGAGGAGTGCTTTGTCATTTCAGCCCGGGGCTAATTCATCAGAGCAAGCTACATTTCTTTTTAAATCATACATGGCAGTAAATGCTGGCCCCCCGCAGACTTCTCGGATGCTTTATTTTAAGTGGATTAAACCAGCAATTTAGAAAGGACAATTTGAGATCTTTTAATGCCATTCCTGTGTTACTATTAGTTAGTGAAGTCAATTACGGCTCTGACAAAAGCTTACCAAAGCCCTTCTGGCAAGGGGGAGGTTTTTCTGGCGAATTTCGAACTGTGCATACAGCAGCCACATTTTGGCAAATGTAAACTGGAAGAAAAAGAACAAAGTGCTACTTAGGATGGAAAGTCAGTAGATAATACTGCACACATACCTTAAAAAAATTAAGCATTCTGTCTATACAAGATATTACTGCAGGTAACCTCATTCAATCTCAGTGTTTTCATGCTGAAAGGTTGAGAGTTCATCTCTCTAAAACAATCTCTCTATGACAGGACAATAATTGCGGTGAAAGGAAAAATGGCCAGGACAGAAGTCTTTTAAACCAGAGAAAACAGTTTTTTAACCAATCATCAACTGGCAAAACACCAGCTATTGCTGAATCAATTAACGGCTCATCAGCCTTTAATAGCTAGAGATTGATCTGACACTCAGATGACACAATAAATGACAAACTAGAAAAAGAACACGAACGAGGATCTTCTGACATTCCAAGGCAATGCGGATTAATAGTTTGTAAGGGTTTGGCCACACGGATATTTCAGTTAAAGTTCACAAGCAAAAAAAAAAAACCACAAAACTACAAACAATCAGCCTTGAAGACCAATTGTAATGGGGAAGACAGACCTGAAAGCTGTTCTGTCAAACGCAGCTGCCTCAGGGGTGACCACGAAGGCCCCTGGATGCTATGAAAGGTGCTAACCCAGTAAAGCAGAGCCACAAGTGCCCTACAGAGACTGTAAGAGACTGGGCTGTGAGCAGCAATGAACGATCCTGCCTGAGGAGGAATGCAAGCAAGCAAAGACTAAATGGTCTTCCCTATTTACTGACTATGTGTAGTTCCATCTTCTTACGGTCTGCTAATTTGAAAATACTGGGAAAACCCTTGTGTTTGATGTGTAGGAGGAAATCTGACACCAGTGCTTGTCCTGCAGTTTCCCACCGTGATGCAAATTACAGACATCTTGCACTTTAGCTTGAAAGGCTCCCCCATCCATTTTGGAAGGTTTTGAGAAACTGGAAGGGATACTTGAAGTTTTAGGCAAAGCCTTCATGAACCTGTTAGCAGCCATTAGGAGCTGCTTACACACCTGAATATTGGGGGTGAAGAGAATGAAAGGATTTTATCCAGGGCGTTTTAACCCAAAACTCAACCCAGACTGCTGGAGGAGCCATACCTTCTTGTGGGGCAGGAGCTCGAGGCATGCCTGGTACACCTGTCTGGTTCGCTCTGCATCCTGTAAGAACAGGCAGTGTTAAACACTTTGTTTACTGCTAAGATTATGCTGAACTTTGAATCCTGCAACGACTGCAGAACAGTATTTAAGTCAGGCTGGTTAGAATCAAGAATGCTTATCTACTCAGTGTGCACAATTCAAAGGTGGTAGCTTCTGAATCAGCAAGACTCACCTTTCCAAAGCAAGGTCCAGTGCTAAGGAGCAGACAATACAACAAGGAGTGTCCCCGTTGTGGGAGGAAAAACATGTCTTTTCCTTTAACAGACACTGAATAATAGGTGTTCTGTACTCAGAGCAGCTCTAATGTTCCATGACTGGAAACAGAATTAAATACTTGCAGAGCTTCAAAGGCCACCATACCAACACCGTGCTTCACAAATAGTTTTTGTTAACTATAAAACTGTTTCACAAGTGCAGGTAACAGCCTGGCACTGGCAGTTCAGCTGTGGCTAGAAACACCCACTTCTGCTTTCGTTATCAGTGTGTTGCTGGATGAATTAGGGTAAAACAAGTTTGGCTTTTTTTTCTCCCCTATGCACAGGAGGAAAAGCTCCAAGAGGAAAAATTCTCTATACTTAGACAGCAAATCCTGCAGCTCTGTCACACAAAACTAGTAAGACACAGAATATTTAGCTCTTGGTTTTCTTAATAAATTGTCAGTAGCTATTTACTGCGAGGAAAGGGAAACCCCTGAGTTGTCACTACTTGCCTTTGCCTCCAGCTCCTCATAGAGTGCATAGTTAATCCAGAGGTAGATGTACCTCTTCCAGTGGCGCTTCTCCTGGATGGGGGGCACGTTGGCGATGGCCCTCTCGTACACCTCCCGCACGGTCTCGGCGTCCGTGTCGCTCTCCACCAAGCGCAGGTAGTCGAACCACGCGTCGTAGTTGTGGGGGTTTGCCTGCCAGACACAGGGAGCAGGGCAATGGCAAAGAAACCTCAGTCACTAAAAAGAACAGAGCCTGATCCTTCACTTAGTCAGAATTTCCCCTTCAAAACAGATCACTGGAATATTAACGAAAACCGTCACTCTTGGGGATGCTTACGGTAGAGCTTTCGGGTTAAAGGTGAGTTTGTTTTAAGTTTTACTTTGTTTTTATTTTGCCCCCGGCACTGTCTCAATGAAGGCAGTCAAAGCGAAGTGTGAGAAGGGATGAGGAATGATGAAGTGTGCAGTGTGGACTGAACAGCAGACAGGTGTGGCACAGCTGTTTTCTCACCAAAAGGTATTTATGCACAGGTGAGGTGTCCTGTAACAGCTATTCCCTAACTGAACTGAAGTAGTAACTACAAGTTGAACTGCATTTTCCCTGAGATGACTTGAAAGGGGACCAAGCCTTGAGGAGTTCAATCAAAAAACCTTGCCTGCACAATCTAGATTAGAAAGCAGAAACAAAAAAAAAGCAGTGAGGGCAAACATCACTCTCCTCCCCAGGGATGGAATTCTGGCTCTAGAAGGAACATTCTCTGGGTGTTTTTTTGGACTGACTTTCAAGGGTAATGTGAATCTCATCAGCCTCGATATCACAAAATACTCGTGGCACCTTAAGCAGCAGCTGGCTGTACAGTGAGCCTGGAGGGTACCTGTCACACGTACCTTCACCTCCTCCTCATACTGGAATCTCCTCTTGCTGACAATGATGTCCTCGATTCCCCTCCTGTCTCCAAATTTCTTCTCAAAGATGGTGTAATTCTTGAAGAGATTCTGGGCATCCTGCTTTGGAATTCTATCCAATGCGTACTTGTAGATAACCCTCACTCTTTCAAACTGAAAATATTAAATGTAATTTGAAAAATATTTACAAAGCAGTTTGTGTCCTCCCCCACAATTATTCAATGAGCTTTTGGCAACGTTTAATAGCATACAGAATTGTTGAACATCTCAATGCAAGTGATCGTTTTAGAACAGGACTAACACAGATCTCCCTGAAGAGTAAACTTTGAGGGGGGAAAAAATAAACCTGAAAATGCCAGCCCCCATCATCTCTTATTCATTTCCAGGTTTAGAATATTTAAACCATTTTTAGGAGGTAGTGGTTTGGTGTTCACAGAATGTTTTCAATTTCTTAACAGCCTGGGAACCTTAGAGACTGTGAAAAACATCTGGACCAATCCAGTTCTCTATCATGCAGGCCTATAACCTCTCAGAACCTCTCTAGTCCATGGATACAGGTTTGAGCCGATGCTGCCTGTCTCTTGGGCTTGGCAGATCTCCCTTAGAGCACATTTTATCGATGTCACCGAAAGGCAACTGGAGGTGAGCAAAAAACTGTCTCCCTAACTCAGACTACAATCACAAGGTGCTGGAAACTACAAGTATTGCAGTGAATGTTAAATGGCCTTGAGTTTTGATATTCAAGGAGAAGCCCTGGCATGACTCAGATGCATCATCCAGAAGATCTTACCTCCTTCTGGTTCTCCTCAAACTTGGCAAAAGCCACGTACAAGTGCTCATCCATGTGCTCCTCGCCAAAGAACTCCACGGCCCTCTCGTACACCTTCCTGGCGTGGGCAAAGTAGCTGTGCTTCTCCTCGAAGCGTGCGTACTTGATCCAGTTCTTCACATCGGGGTGGACGAGGACGAGTACAGCTTTTGTTAAAGAAGCAGCGGGGGCTGAGTGGCACATCCCCAGCTGTGTTCTTCCCAGGGACTGCTGGGCCCTGGGAACTACATCAAACACCTCCCCAGGATGGTATATGCAGGGGAAAAGTAAATGCAGCCAGGGAGAACATACTGACAGCTCTAAGCAGGCAAAGGCTTTGTGCCTTACTGAGAGCTCAAAAAGGGATAAGGGTCAGGGAGAATCTGAGGAGAAGCCTGAAACAAACGATGACTACAAAAGAGCTAGGTGCATGAGTGCAGCCAAACAGACACTGTTGTGGCAGGACCTACAGCCCCTTCACTGACCCTGGAGGCTTTCTCTAAGCGTGCTTTTAACACCTCCTGCCGGCTCCTGGGGTGGTGGCTCATTCCCAGCACACCACGGCGAAAAGGAGCACAGGGACATTGCTGGACAGGGAATGCTTGGGAAGGGTCACAAGGAGCCACAAGGCACTGAAAAGGATATATCTCTCGTAAATGCTTCGTGCTCTGTCCACCTCCTTGTATCTCAGCTCGAAGTTGATGTAGGAATGCCAGGCCTGCTCCTCTGGCTGCCACTCCATCCAGCGTTCAAACACCTGGCGGGACCCAGCAACATTGCCCAGCATCTCCTCCATGTAAGTGTACTTGTACCTGGGCAGAGAAGATTGAGTTTCTGCAATCACGTGGTGAATGTGACAATTCCAAGGATTTCTGGAGAGCTTCCTAAGAGCATCCCCGAGTTTCCTTCACCTATTTCCTCCCACCCCAGAAATGCCTGTAGACACAGCTGTGACTGGCAGCATCCAGGCACACAAACATCCTTTTCTCCCAATGCTCTTGCCACTTAAAAAGCACAAAACCTCTCCAAAACTTCAGCCTTCCTCCTTTTGTTCAGCCTAGCCTGAAGACCTGGAGAACCAGGATAATCTGCACAAGCCCAGCACAGCCAAATGCTGTGCAGTCTTTGGGGCTAGAAGGGGTGCTCCCTGCTCTGCCAACGTACCAGAACTGGTTCACCCTGGGCAGGGTGGTAATGGCCCGGTCCCAAATGTTGCGGGCATGGTTGACCTGGCGGTTCTTCATTTCCATCTCGGCATATTTCAGCCAGAGGGTGACGTTCCTGTAGTCCACATCCAAGGCACGCTCGTAGATGGAACGGGCTCTGGAAAACACAAGGGCAGGGCAGGAAAAATGTGCCTCCAAGACTTCGGTGTGCGTCTGAAAAGGCTTTTAAGAGACGGCTGCAGCCGCATCATCGTTACCTCTGGATTTCCTTCAGGCTTTCCTCCCATTGTGCATACTTTATCCAGTTGCTGATAACAGTCCTGTTCTTTCTTATGTTATCTTCAAAAGTCTGAGGAGGAAATTACATCTGCAAGTAAGAAATCCTTCTGCAGACCATTCACGCCATAAATGGCTTATGGACTATTATTATAACATAATAACACCCCGTATACGATATGAGGTATTATTATTCTTCTCCTTATTAAGAACTCCCAATATCTTACACCTACGCAGCTGTGGTAACAGACAAAACTCCATACAACACTGTAAAAACTGCTCAGCAGAGAAGCTAGAAATGTAGATCATCACGTGAGTTCCTGCAACCTGAAACCTGAAATATTGAGAGAGTAACAGCTGACAGCACCAAAATACTACTTTAATTTTTTAAAGTCCTGCTTAATGTTTTGACAGCAACACTACCTGGACAGCTGGAATCCAGTAATTGCAGATATGCATGGATATATTTGGATGCACCAGCATGAATTCAGTCACTTTGACATGTATGTACCACTGCACTAAACTTTTCTTTAAAGCAAGATGCCTTATTTTCACTCCCTGGATTTAATATGCCAGCATCAAATGTGCTGGGGAGGTGTCAGTGGGGGCAACTCCAGCCTTGTGTTGTGGTCAGGATGACTGCTGCCGGCATGTCACGTGGGGCTAATCATGTTTAACACCGCCAATGTGGCAGGAATGAGCCACCACATCCATATAAGAGATGAAAAAAGGTAACCAAGGGAGATCTGAAAGGTCCAGCAGGACCTGGGGGTGAGCAAGGGAACTTGGGAGGCCCAGGTAATTTTCCCCTTGGTTGTGTCAGCAAGGACCAAGGGGAAAACTCCCTGTTAGGAATATGATTACTTTGCCGGTCCTGGATAGGCGTTCTCAAAGCAAAAAGCCAAGCAAAACCGTAAGTAGAAACCATAGGTAAATTTGCACAACCAAAGCAATTCTTTAAAAAGAAGAATTATAACTCAGCATTACTGTAATTTTTTTTTGGTTTGGTGCATGTTCCTTTATAGTGGCTGGCCAGATGCTGGCGGTAACAAAGAAAATGCCTATTAATTGTGTAAGTAATTACCCTTTCAGCATTCTGAACAGGGGCACAGGGGAGATGATGTTTGCTACCAGATTTTGTCAAACAACTCCTTTGTAACTTAAAGGCTGTGATAAAGGGTAGCATGAAACAGGGATTTAAAAGAATTGGTATCCGCCTGGAAAGTCCACAAGAAATATAGACTACATCTCGCTTAAATTAAAAATAGTAGAATTTTAGTGCTTTACACGAGTGTCAAGATTAAGCTTGGGTTTTTTTGGGTTTTTTTTTGGTTTCTTTACTATACCTTCCTCTTCCGGAGTTTATAGTCGTTTAGCTCTTCAACATCTGTGATCTTCTGCTGCGGAGGCGGTGGGAGAAGCTCGAGTTCCCTCTCCTTTGCCTCTCTGAGAAGCTGCTCTGCTGTGATCTGAACTTCGGCGGGTGCCTTGTTTTTCACCTGCAGGGCGAAAGCGGGGCTCGGCTCACATTTTCTAACGCAGCACCGAGCTGGCCAATTTCCTCCGGCGCCTCGCTACGCGCGGTGCCGGCCGCGGTCGATGCCGCAGCCCGCCGCGATCCGCCGGGACCCCACGGCCCGGGGCGAGCGGGCAGCCGGGGGTCCCGGAGGGTTCCCGGGGGGGTTCCCGGGGGTCCCCGCCACCCTCCCTGCCACCCACCTTCGCCACTTTGGGGATGCGCTGCTTGCCGGCCGCCGTAGACGCCATCTTGCCGCCGCTCTTTGCGCGGGCCCCGCCCCGGCACCCCCGACCTCACGCAGCACCGCCCGAGCGTCGTTGCCACGGCGACGGAGACGCGTCCCCGGGCGGGCGGGCGGTGGGACTGTCTGTTCCGTCCGTTCTGCCCGCGGGACCGCGTGTTCCGTCTGTTTCGTCCGTGGCTCTGTCTGTTCCGTCTGTCCCGTCTGTCCCGTCCTTGGGACCGCCCGTGGCCGCTCCGCTCCGCGCTGGGGACGGGGCAGGTGAGTGCCCCGGCGGCGCCCCCTGGCGGCTGGGTGGGGGAAGGGGTGGGTCCGTGCGCGTGCGAGGACGTGTCCCGCGCGCCTGAGGGGGTCGCTCGCGCCCGGGCTCCGTGAGGGCGTCCCGGGGGTGTCCATGGACAGCGCGGGTGTCCAGCCCCGGTGTCCAGCCCCGGTGTCCAGCCTCGGTGTCCAGCACCCGCCCCACCCCGTGGTACCGCCCCCGGCACCGCCCCCGGCGCGGTCCGGCCCCTCCCCAAGCGGCCGGGGATGCCGCCTAGGAGCTTCCCGCAGTCCCTCAGAGCCCTCCCGACTCGCGCACCTGAGGTACGTACGCGTTCGGTGCGTTTGGAGCCACAAGCATCAAAAAAAAAAAACCCCGCTTGGAATGTCACTTGTGCTTCCAGAGAGCGTTGGTGTGAGGAGGCGGGAGGGAAGTGCCCGAGTCCCCTGCGTGTTCTGCTGGGTGTCCCTGGGGCGCTGCTCCGTGGGAGTAGTGCGGGACTTGCTGCAGGAACAGCGCATTTCCTCACGGGAATGGTACATTTCTACCGTGTAAATGCTGCTTTCGCTCTTTCAGGGCTGTGAGAGTGTTATGGGGAGCTGCTGGAGATGGGGGGGTATTTTTTTTTTGCATTAAGTTAAACAATTGACTATGGAAACGTGGCAAACGGTTTTCCTCAGCTGAAGTCATTTTAGTGCTAAGCCTCAGTCGATGAATGGCACTTTAAAGTTCGCGTTTGTTTTTATTTAAGAAATTGACGCGTGTTTGTAGAAGATGTATTGCTTCAGGTCAATTTCAGGGCCCGCGCTGGCACTGGAATGTCTTGTTTGTCTGTGAAAGATGTAGGAGTGCGTATGACTTTACCTGTGTTTAAAAGGTATACAAATCTGCATTTCTTTTGGTTTTTCACTTTAGTTGGGAAATGCGGTGCCTAGTAATTGAGCATCTCATCTGGGTTTGGAGTCACTGTTAGAAGTGGCTGTTGTGTTTGGCGGAGTGGTGAAACTGCCCTGCTGGTCTTCGTGTGTCGGTTTAGACTTTTTTTTTTTGAGTTAGTACTGCTATATTTTGCACTTATATTTAAGAAATTACGGGGAGCCGTTGTTTGGTCGCTTTATTTCACGTGCCTGATTGTTGGCGGGGTCACAGCAGGCTGCAGTACTGAGCAGACACACAGCTGAAAGGTGTTAGAGCTGAGGGGATGGTCACAGGTGGTTTGAGTATCTGCTGCCCCTGTGTGTTCTAAAGTTGCTGGGCAGATCAAGAAATCAGTTGTGCCTGGCACGTTTTGTGAATGCAGAACCACAAAAACGCCCCCCACATTTTTCTTCTGCGTAGTAAAGCAGTAGAACTTTGAATAGCCAAATAACTTTGAATTCCTTTTGGACTTTAAGCCCTGCTGTTGACCTCAATAGAAATTTGAGGAGCAGTTTTGGACAAAATACAGTTAACTCACCTGAACCTGCTGTTTAATCACGACGTTGTTCCCCTGATTGTTTGCAGCTGAGTCTCCAGCCTGCTCCCCCTGACTGCCCACAGCTGAGCCTCCCACTGAAGGCCTTTGAGTTTGAAGTTCTTGGCGATGAGCTGGTTAGCATGCAAATGAATAAGTACAAAAGCAGCTGTAGCCTATTAAAACCCTTTCCTCTAGGATCAAGACGATAGGGGTGATTGCCTGCTGCATTTCAGGTGTGCACTGTCCGTGCCGGCCGTGTGTATCTGTGTGGAGGTGTACAAGAACCGGGCACCGAAATCCATCGGAGCTGCCCCACTTGGGAGTCCTTATGAAAACCCACCTGAAGTGACTGTGTTGGGCAGTGGATCGCAGCGGGATTGCTGGAGCAGCAATGTTTTCCTTGGCTCTCGGTGCAGCTTGGAGGACGGCCACAGTAACCTCTTCCAGGGGAAATACAGAGGTGCTCACTGCCAGAAGGACAGAGTCACACGATGTCCCAGGCATTATCGGCCTCTTCAGCCATATTACAGCAGACCTCTTTGGAATGATTGATGTCACTTACCTTTTGTAAGTAATGGTATTTTAGGTTATCACCTTTGAGGGAAAACTGTTACACTTAAAACGGCAGAAAACATTCTGAGCCTTGACATGATGTGACATAATGACTTTTTGTGCTGTCTCTAAAAAGGAAAAGAAAATCTGCTTCCATGTCTGTCACGTGTATGACTGTGCAAACCTGCGTCCCTGCCATGGGGAACAAGGTTTAATTCTAGGCTAGCTTCCTTTTATAAAAGCTCAGAAGAAATGCTATTAAATAGCACCTGATAAAACTATCAGCACACAGGCTCTGTGACAGACACATGCTGGTGGGTCACTTAGGTTTTTCCCCCTTAATAGCAAAAATCTTGGAGAACAGCTTTTTGGGGAAAAAAGATGTGTGAAGAAACATGCAAACAGGAAGGGAGTGTTTAAGTTTTGCATCTCAAATTTACTAATATGATTGAGGATTTGAAAATCCGCATGAGTTTCTGTAACGTTAGAATACAAATACCTGGAACTGAAGCAACAATACCAAGTTAGGATGTGGATGATGAAGTTTTATTGAGGCTTGATCCTGGGAACCCTTTTATACGTGGCTAATTTTGCTGTTCTAGCAGGCTGAATTCACAGCCAGTCACTCTTCTATGTGGAGTTTCTTCAACTTGTGCAAAATTAAATTGTTTTCGTAGAGAAATATCAAATCTTGCTTTGACACTCTGCAATGAGAAGAATGAGGTTATAGCCCATGCTGCCTTTCTGGACTATCCAAATTGGAATATCACTGATCAGGCTGAATGGGAACCTTTCCTGCATGAAAACTACACTGACAATAAGTGCACTGTAAGTAAATGGTGTGATTCTAGTTGAGTTTTCATTTAAGGCTCAGGTACGAAAAATACAGGTGAGCATCTGCAATCTGTTTTCGGTAGATTTGAGGCATTCAGGATGCAGAAGGTGATGGATATGAAACCCTCGTGCTGACATGGGCATCTTAGTTCTGCAGTGAGCTTGTTTGGTGCTGTGCTGCCCTTTGCTTTGCGTACTGCCAGCTTTCACACGGACTCCTTGAGCAAGCTTGTGAATTTCTGGTAGGATTTACGGACTACAAACAGGCCCTTACAAGTTTAGGACTCAAATGCTCCCCCGTCACCGAGTCCAGCTGGGAGCTAAATCGTGTGATTGTTGAGAAAATACAGAAAATGTTAACCCCAAGCACTCAAAAGGTGGACGGAATGTGCCATAATATGGTGTTGGCAGTGCTGCAGTTATCTCTGGGCATTTGTTCACTGGTTCTCCGGGGTCTTCTGAGATGTTAAGCTATGGCTGGGAGGTGAACTGACAAAAACAGCAGTTGTGTTTGAAAATGTGTGCTCTTAAAAGAAACACAATCGTTAGAGCCGAAGGGACTGTACAGAAAGGACCTGTGATTTCTTTGTAATGGACTTTCTTTGTCCCTTGAGCGGCACTTTGTGGGCAGGCACAGCCACTTCATTCAGGGTACGGCTGCAGCTGCTCCGGGGGTTCTGCTGTGCCGTGACCTCCGTCGGGCTGTCTGCTCCACGGAATCCGGTGGCTCCACAGGATCCGGTGGCTCCATGGGATCTGGTGCAGCAAAGCGACAGCTAAATGCGGGGTGCAGGGGCCTACAGAGAAAATGCAAGAAAAATAAGTTACTAGTCAGAACCGGTAGTGCAAAATACCTTGAAACAGACAGGCAGCAGAGCTCTTATTTTTCTAGACTGGAGTTTATTTGCTAAAGTAGGTGTAGAAGATTCAGTGTTTTATGTTTCTGCACTGGCAGAAGCTCTGAACGTTTTCTGGGTATAACTTGATGAGATGTCATGGGTAAACTGCAGGTTAAATCCACGCAGGTGTGCTTTTCAAAACTGAGATCATCTGAACATGGGATTTCTGTGAAGTCTAGTTCACCTGTCTTTTTCCTAGAGCACAGAAATAATTTCAGGGTCTGAAGCAAGAGTTGACTTGTGCAGGATGGAGTTAGTGAAGATGCTTTACTGGATCGTCTGGATACCAGCACTATCCAGAAACTGTTACAGTCCAGGTCTTGTTTACTTGGTGTCCTCTTGGACCTCAATAGTAAATTTTTGTCTTCATTTCTTCCCTTTGCTTTTAAAAAACAAGGAAACAAGTAGCCCGATTTTTAGAAATGGCTTTAGATGTTTGTTACAATAGCTTGTTGTCTTGGTGCTGGTCCATGTACTGCGGCCTCTACTGAAATCATTCTTGCTCTTAGATTGCTGAAGTTTATTGGTGACTCTAGCTATGGCATTTTAACTGAATATTATACTATTCAGAAGACCTAACGTTTTCCATTTAAAATATTTTTTGGTGGAGGTATTTTTATCTACAGGCAGACCTTAATTGACCCAGCACTTGTAATTAACATGCCGGGGAACAGATGAGTTTAATAGCCCTTGCCATTCCAGCACAGGGGTTTTCCAGGTTCACTGGAGGTGCACAAGATAAAGGTGTCTGTTAGTCTGCCCTGTTTCTGCCTGGTATTTGTGTGTCTAATGATGTCATCTTAAAATTTGTGATTTTTCTTACTACCTTTAAAGAAAAAGCACTTTAGGGTCATGAGAAGTATGTGTGCTTTTGGTTTGAGGTTTTTTTTAAACTTAAAAAGAATGTCTTTATCAGACACATGTTAAATGTTATAAATAATGTGGTTGAATGTTGTTAGTCAAGAATTAACTCTATTTAATATGAAATGTACTGTGTATATAGCAGTCAAACAATAGCAAACTGAGTACAAAGAAAAAATGTTGCAGAAGCACAAAATGATATAAAGCACTTTAATCAAATAACTTTATCAACATATGCTTTGAAGTCACTTATATATACATAGCTGCTCCTTGAGTGCAGATCATGTATATTGGAAATGTGTATGCTTACTAATACTTGGGCTGATGTAATAACCATGAGCTGCATGGTGTGTAACACTTCATTCCTCATTTTGTAGCCTTTGAACACACTGTTCATGCATCTCTTTGTGGCAAAGGAAGGATACGCAGCTGGGTGTTCCGAAGAAATCGTTAGGTGAGTTCCTGTGTAGCCTTGTGTAGTGAAGTGTGTGCCCTCTCCTGCTGTCAAGTCAAGCCATCTCATCCAGATACCACATCAGAGATCTGCCAGCCGAGGCCTGGTATCTTTCAATATTTCACCACTGTGGAACTGCTATAAAAAAGATGATGTTTGAAATGTAAAGTTTGGGAAATTTGAAAGAAATAATATAGGAAAAACCAGTAAAAATTACCCAGATGAATTTCACATGACATCGTTTGTCAGAAATGTTTTAATTTTTGAGCCTTGTGGACTTAAGAAGGAAGTTTAGAGACACTGGAGAAAAAAATTTACATATTAAAAAACTAGCTGCTGTCTGTCATTGATGGGTGTAATGATGAAAGACTGAATATGTTTGTTATTTGTCCAGGAGAGCTTTCATCTTACTACCAGAACTGCAGTTCATACTTCTTTTTGTACCACCTGAGGAGAGGTTAGGTAAGAATTTAATACTGTTTTATTCTTGAAAAGAGAGCAATTGCAAATCTAATTAATATGCACTGTGAGCTCTTTGTGGTGTTCTTTTTTTAATACTGAGAACAGTTATCAGTTTCCAAACATGTGGAAAACATAATCTAAAAGTATCCTCTTGTGAGGATCCCTTGTGCAAGAGGTATCTGTGTTTCCATGCTCACTCCAGCAGCTATTCAACAGTCTGTCCATTCCCTGCAAACTTTAAATTTTCCAGAAACAGGACATCAAATAGGAGTAAAGATCTCAAAAATCAATTCCTACAAGTTTTGTGATGATTTCTGGTTGAATAGAGCCAAGAGATTTGAAATTGGGACTTTTTCTTACTTCGCCAAGCCAGTACAGATTGGAAGAGGACACTTTGGTGAGGCTCACAGGGGCTGCTGGAGACAAGGAAGGAAACTTGGGTTATTTCTTTTAGAACAGAGGTACAAAGAAAAGACGCATGTTAATCGGAGAACAGCACGTCACTTGGAATTTTAGTCCTGAGTTGAGACTAATAAACCAAGCATGCACTTAATGGAGCTGAGAAGTGTGCTGGAACTTTTCTGATATGCCAGCTTCTAGGCATCTTGGTTCCAAGTCATACTAAAAGGCTGTAGTGGTGTGTCAACTACAGAAAAGGGGGCTTGAATGAAGGGTTTTGTCAAACCCACCCTGGCAACAAACATCAGCTTTCCCTCAGCATCTGGAGTCCTGACAGAGATTCTCCAGAGGCGTAGAGAATTGGCTTTATTATTTCTATAGGAATTGGATTCTACCAATTTCTGATTGCTTTGAAGCTTATTCAGGTTTGGAATGCTGGGTTAATTAGATGACCTTGGTGACAATTCTCACGTGTTTATACTGCTGTCATTTCAGCCTTCATTGCCTAACTTAAAAGATTTTGAGCATTTTGCTATCTGTGGTTTAAGTTTGAAACTCTGTTTTGCTCAGACAGTTTTGCTGCTAATTTAAAGCTTGCATAATGAAGTTTCTCTGTTGCCCTGACAGGTTTTTGTCATTCAGAGCTAGGCATGGGGAATGTCTTTGAAAGGATGACACCTGTTCCACGTTCACCGATGGAGAAACGCTTCACTTTGCTGGCGTGCCCCAGGTATCGGTGTCACCCACGGCTGTACGTGCGCCAAGCAAGGTAATGCAGCTCCTCATTCCTGCTTCCCTGAGCACATCTCCCTGGAGAAAACTGAAGCATTTACCTTTCTTAATTTGCAGCATCAGTATTTTAGTTTGACTGCTCTGGTTTTCTGTGATAACCAGACTGGGTAGTCCTAGGATTATGCTTGTTTTGTTCTATTTCATCACAGGATCAATTGTATGTTTTTGAAAACTAGTGAGCTGTGTAGAGAGACTGGTTTTTTGTCAGTGATGTTTATTCTGTGATCTGTTGGCTGAATTAGACCACTGTGTCTTTTAGGGAGTGCATGTGGTTTCCAGGTTTCCTAAAGCCTCTTCCAACTTGTTTTTAATTTTCTCACTGTTTCATGCTGAACAGTCAAGTAAAACTTGAATAGGAAGGCCTGTTACCGAAAAGGAGTAAATAAGACCAGAGGATCCCTAGTTCCAGTTACAGACATGAAAAGTAATTCTCTTTTGTATAGTTTTTCCTGTGGAAAAGTAATTCTCTTTTGTATAGTTTCTCTTTTGTATAGTTTTTCCTCCTTACCTTGGCTTTGGCTGTGTTTTGGGGGAGCAGCCTCCTTGGCCTTGCTGAGGGAGCTGAAGAAAATCATGGGGTGGGTAACACATTTCTCCTTCCTTTGTGTTACCCTTTTTGATGGCCCCAGCTTGGAGCAAAGATTTTATATGCCCATGCAGTGTGCCTTTAGCAGAGCTTTGCTCTTGCTGTGGGATCCCAGCCATGAATGTCATTAAAAATGTGAGACTCTGAATTATTTTCTCCTTTCCCCTCAGCACAGCTGCCTGCAGTGCACGAGGCATTTCCCTGCAGCTTGTCTGTTCTCTCTACCTGTGTAGTGGCTGTTGCCACTCTTGGTTTTTCCTGCCACGTGTGTTCTGCCTGTGCCAGTGTTGTGTCCAGGACATGAGAAATGCCAAGTTTCTGACCCAGGGGTCTGGTGATTTTCCTGTTGCCGTTGCTGTGGAGATGCTTCCCTGTAGTGTGATTGAAACAGAACTTGTACCCATCAAATTTTGGGTTACTTGTTGTCCTCTTCACAGTGGGAAGACTGCAGGTAGGGTAATGTTTTATGAAGCAGTAATTTGATTTAACTCTTGATTTATTCTGGAGTTGGTTTTGCATGTAGTAAATATAAATGTTGCTTTGTGGCTAGGTAGCAGAGCTGTGATTAAATTAGCATTTCCGATGCCTGCAGTGGAGATGGAAGTTTAGGGAGCAGCACGTTCCTTGGACAGTCTGTGACATGATACGGATGTGGGGGGTCTGTGCTGACCAGTGCTCGCAGATGGTGATGCCACGTTGAGTGTGTCTGATGTCTCTGCCTGGTAAAACCACACTTGTTTGTTTATGGGCTGATTCACGCTGCCAGCCTGGGCTGGATGCTGGCAGAAGCCTGTCTCTGAGAGGTGTTTTATTGCACATACTGAATTTTACCAAATGGGTCTGAAGCAAATCTGCAGCTTGTGCTCCTCCTGTTGCTTGACTTTTGAGCATTTTAAGAAAAAGGCCTGAGGCCTGACCTTTGCCACTTCACATCCTTCTGCTGTAGCTCCAGATATTTCAATATGTTAAAAAACTCTTTCATACTAACTCAATGTACAATTGTTAGGCTTTTTGAGTGTTTCTTTTGAATCGTCTACCACCTGTCAGTAAGTGGTAGACTTCTATACAGAGAAGGTATCAGTATAGGTGAGTTAATGCCTAAATATTTAAAGTCTTTCCATATGTCTTGGTTCCAGCTATCATACTTTCTTCAGTTTAAACTGTAATTTTTTTTTTTGATGGCCACTGGATATTGTCAACACAAATTTTTTTTGCATGATTGGAAATGTCACTTAGGCCATAGCAATATTCCTGATAAGAGCTACCATCTTGTCTGAGATTTCTGTAGTTTGTTATGAAAAATAAAAATTGCTTTAGTTTTGTTATTATTAGAAATTTAACTGGTAAGCTGGTTTTCCTCTGAAATTACACAGTTATGATGTAAAATTCATACTTCAGTGTTGTCCATCAGTAGATAATGGGTAAGGCTAATTTCTGTTTGCAGAAGGAGCGTTGCCTTTCCCTTTCCTCTGCATTCACCTCTGTGCTTCACCGGCATCCATAGTAACGGTCAGCGGAGCCCTTAGAGACTCCTCTGTGGACGTCGTCCCCAGCCACCTGCCTAGCAACATGTTCTGGGGCAGTGAAAGGAGATTAGGGTAATCTCTGTTCCCTCTTCCTGTACTTACAGAAGGGGAAAAGCAGCTGTAAATTGATACTTTGCTTAACCATCAATTTTGAAGTTTGTCTGGCCTCTATAATGTGAGATGTCAGCAGTGTGCCAGAATGCAGCCTGCTAAGCTTTGATGTTTAAGGTTCTTGCTGGTACCTTGTCTAGATCCTGTCATTCTTGGGTTTGTACCCAGTAAGTAAGAGTCAAATCTGTAGCTCTGTGCTTGTGCTCACAGTAGAAGAGTTTTGTGGCATTTTTATATTGCAAGGTTACTGGGGTTTGGAGGGTTTCTTTGCTGTTTTAAAGACTCTGGTAGTGGTGGAAGATACTAAAACCAGAATAAAAAGGTTAAAATGGTTGTGTTCCTACAGTGTCGTGTGCATGGAGATGAATGGGCATGTGCAGAGTCCCAGACTGTCACAGGGTCAGTCTCCAGGAACTGCCATCTGCACCTTTGTGTGTGGCCTTGTCCTGTGTCCCACGGAGCAGAATGGTGTAGGGTGCTCAGAGCACTTGGCACAAGGTTCTATTTGGAGGAGGTGTGTGTCTATTATCCACCCCATGAAATAACAGCGTTCAATTAGGATACAGTCTCATTCTGTTACCCCTCTTAGTTTGGTTTGTTTGAGGTTTGATAGCCCATTAGCAGATTTGCTATGCTAATTAATTGTGTTGAGGTGATGACGTTCTGATAATAGAAAACCTCACTGCGGCTTTTCCCTTGGGATACTTCCCATGAAGGAGATAAGGGTGACCATTTTGGGTTGAGAGATAAAGAATGAGTTACTGTAAGTTTTTACAGAGTTTTCATTGTTCCTGGAGCCTCATTTTAGTTGAGGGAAAAAAAAAGCAGGAGCAAGGTCAGAATCCAGGGGGTCCCTAGCCTTGGTTACAAAGGTGGTCTTACCCAGAGGTCGCATCCACTCTGGCGTGCAGGAGCAGCAAAACCATCCAGAGACCTCCTGACCACCTCTCCTGTGCTGGAGTCAGGCAGTGCTTGGGAGCTTGGACAGTGTTGGATACAATGAGAAACACAACCCCTTTTGCCCAGCTGTGTTATTTTTAAGGCTTCTTCCAAATCCAGAAACACTTAAGAGTGGCACTGAGAATCTGTTTATTCTGTTTCTGGACTCCTGCCTGTGTGGACCAATGATCTCCAACTTACAGGTATCGCACACCAGGCACTTCCCTACCTGAGCAGTGGGACCCTGGAGCAAAACAGGAGTTTCCCCAAAACCCAGGGAAGCTCTGACGTTCTTGGTTCTCCCTGCAGCAGCAGGTTTGTGCATCCCTGACAAGCGAGGGACACGCCGCGGGCGGGTGCCGGTTCCCGTGCTGGAGGAAGAGGAGGTTTGTGCATCCCTGACAAGCGAAGGAGCCGCTGCCCGTGCCTGGCGGGGCCGCCAGGTGGCGGCAGAGACCGCGCGGGCTCCGACGGCTGCGGTGTCGCCGCGCGTGGCCCCGGAGCCGGGACGGGCCCATCGGGACGGACCAGCGCCAGCGTTCCCGAGGTGTTGGTGTGATAGCCGAGGCACCCACCGGCTCCCGGCCTGAAGCAAGGAGGGTTTCCCCCGCAGTTTGTTGCAGTTGTTCCTGATGGCAGCCCGACACAGCCCCGGTTTCCTCTCTGATGCTTTCGGTCGCGCCGCTTAATTCCGGCATTTTTCCAAGAGATAAATACAAGTGGCTTCATGTTACTGACAGCAGTTGAGTGTTAGAGCTGGTTTGCCACCAGCCTTTGTGCCATGGTCACAGCGTGTCACTAATGAATTCTACCACTGCTCTGGTAAAAGTGCTGGATTTTCTTATTCAGAGTTACATTGATCCTGGCTAGGAATAGCAGTTTAATGGGAAAGAGTCTCTGTTGCCTGTTTAAATAAAAATCTGTGTGGGCTGGGACCTGTATGAGTGCTCCACCACACTTACAGGAGAGTGAGGCGGGAGAATTTTGAACTGGGATTCCGTTATATTTTCTTAAGGAAGGAGAAGCATCTCCACTGGGCAGTACAGATTTTGGTGGGTTCTGCTGGCTTTGGGGAGTGGTTATCTCTCTGGTGCTGAGACTCTCACTTTGGTGTGCACTGAGGATGTGTCCTAGGTGAAGTGATTTGTGGGTGCAGGCTTTGGAATAAGTATTTGTAATATTTTTCCATGTGTTAATGGAGTAGAATAGAAGTACCAGGACCTATTAATGGCAGAGCCTTAGGACATTACCTGATCTCTTTTTTGTAGGATGGAAGATTATGATGATCTCATGCTAATCTGGACACCTCAAAGTGAGACTCTGAAGGAAATCTACGGTGAATATCTGCTAGCTGATCTCATAGAACGTGAAGGTGAAGAAAAGCAGGCAGCTGTTTGTGAGGTCAGTCTGCCATGAGCTCTGGTTTAGTGTGATCATAGCATTAGAGATGTCCTGTGTGACAGGTCACTCTAGCTCAGGGAATAAAATCAGCAGCCCACCTGTGGAAGGTAGAATTCATGGTCTGTACCCACACAGTGCCCTTTGTCTGTCCTCAGGAGTGATGTTTCCAGTTCAGAAATGAAGCAGCAATTCCCAGTTCCTGTGCAGATTATTTTCAAGGGATTTGGACAGACCATGTTGAAGAAGCCATGTTGTCATTTTAGACATTTGCGTTTTAGATGGCCTGTTTTCATTCCCAGTGAAAGCTCATATTGCATATGAAAATCAGTAGCCAGTAATCCTTTCACAGTTTAAAGTGCTGCAAATAATTATTCTTTCTCTTGGCTCAAACGGATTTTTGCTGAAATGAAGACAAACCCAGGAATTAATTGAAATAAGAAAGGAGTGGTAATAGTTATCCTGCTGAAAATTCCTGTTAAGGTTTTCATGTGTTAGTAATTGTGCATGGTAGTGCAAGCTGATAGGCAATATAACCTCCTTAATTCCTGAAGTCTGCTTTTTGTGGCAAATGGTTTTATAAAATTGCAACATGTAATCACTGCCATTGGGAGCCAAATGAGAAACAATGCACCATTAGTGTAATGGCACATTGCAGAGGGCCATTGCGATAAATAATACATTTCAGTAGCATGTTCAGAGCTCCATGTGAGACCACCAAAAGGTGTTTCAGGCCCCCAGTTTATCCGAGCTGCCACTGCCACGGCAGACTGGGAAGGCACCTCCATGCAAACCATGATGGATGCCAATTTTCCCTGCGGAGAACGAAGCTGGCAGCCTCTTTTTGCACATATGGTAGATGGATTGGTTAATCAGCCTCTGCTGAGCCTTGGGCCTGAAATTACATAGCAGCCAGGCAACTGCTGCGCCCCGGCTTTGTTGGTTACGCAAACAAGGCAAACAAACAATCACTTGTTGTTTGAGGGCAGAAAAATTAAACGTCACACTTTTTAAAGTCTTTATTGAAGTGCTGATGGCCTGATAAAACAGCTGTACAAATCCAGCCTTTGAGTTTTCATTAGGTTTATAAAGGCTTTCATTATGTGTATTGAGGAGGAAAGAAAATGTGTTTTGATAACGTGTTTCACCAGAAAGTTGCATACAGTACTAAAAATTGAAGAGCTTCCTTCTTCTAGAGTTGTGCCAGGTTAAAGCCAGAAGCTCTCCAGCATGCCAGTTCTCCCTGGTCCCAGCATGTTGTCTTGCTGGGGACTGCAGCTTGCTGGGAACTCCAGCAGCACTCAGGCATCCAGAGTACCATGGGTGCCAGCATTGCAGGGATCCCATCACTTTCATGTTTGCCAGGGTGTTTGGTTTTTAAGACTAGCTCCTGGATTTTTTCAGAACACAGAAGTATATTTGGGGCCTATAAGTGCTGCAAATAGAGCATACTGCATTAGGTACTCCTTATATTATACGTAATTGATTTATTGAGTTGTTAATTTCTTAGGAGAATAAAATACACTTTTCAGTTTGAGCTCATTTTAGGTCCAAATCAGCGTCCAGTGATGAGTCAACCATTACAGCTAGCTGAATGCAGGTTCTACTTCAGCTGCGCTATAACTTTAAACAAAATGATGCGGTTTTGGAAGTATGGTTTTTTAATTTGCCATAACAAATATTTTACTGAAACACCAGGTCATTATTTGGCCCATATATATAAACCTAATACTCTTTCAAGTCATAGCTAAAAAGGAATTAGAACATCTACTTTAGAGGTCCTAAGACACACGTTACAAGGAAAAAATAAAAAAAGGATCTTTAGCTTTTGCTGAAATAGTTCCTTTATACTTTTCCATTATGCAGTCAGAGATGGAACATAAAAGTTGATGTTTCAGAAATTTTTTGTTCATTGTTTTTTTTTGTCCTGACCTAGAATGACAGGTTCGTGTGACGTGGCTTTTATCTTCCAGGTTGATGGCACTGCAGTAGGATTCATGAGCTTATGTTCTCACGTGAACATTCCCTTGTTTCAAGAGTGTTTTGACTTAGGGCCTTTCCACGGACTCTGTAAACCACATCCCGAGGATATTCTCAAAGTGCCACAGAAGCCAAGCTTTCAAGAAGGTATCTGTATTCTAAAGTGCTAAATAGATTCAAGGTATATTTGTGTCTAGCTTCTGAGTAGGTTCTGCAGAAGGTTGGAAAAGGATATACAGGTTTACTAGCAAGAAAACACAAATTACCATACCTGTTTTTGAAGCAGGATGTCTGGTGTTTCTTAATTGAGGAGAGAAATTTTGATAGCCCTGATCTCTGACTCAGGAGTGATTATTGTTTGTGGGGAGCTGGCCTGTACCAGCTGTGGGATAAATGTAGGCTTCAAGTTTCAGAAGGCTGTAGCATGGGATGTACTGTCTATCAGATGTAGTTGTGCTGTTGAATGGAGATGTGATGGTAAAGTCTGGTGGCGAGGGGAGGTCTGTCAGTAGCTGAGCAGCTGGTTAAATGTGCCTGTTATGTTGTCCTGTTGACTCATGTCGTCTTTTTTCCTTGCGGTTCAGCTTCTGCTCTCTTTGCTTATTGTTTGCAGTCTCCTGGGTTACAAGATTTTGGGAGATCAGGGATTGGCTCTTTATTCCACTTTTATATTGGGCACGATACTGCAACACACGTATAAGCCACCTTCCTGCGTGTGATAAAAACCAGTAGCACAGATATGTCACCTGTTTGTAGAACATGTGTCATGTAAATGATTTACAGTTGTTGTCTTTATTTTTCAGTGTCAAAGGGCTTTTTGTGCAGAAGGCCAACATTTTGCTATCTACTAATTATCAGTAACAGAATAAAACTCCTCCACCATTAGGTTGTTATGTATCTGCTTTTCTGAACACAAAGCAGCAGGCAAAAAGGGCAACCAGGGAGCTGCAGGGCTGTCACCAGCTGGTACCTCAAAGCTGGCAGTCACAGAACAGAAAAGGGAGAGAAACAGGTCTCGTCGCTGCTCCTGTGGACTTCCCGTCCCCTGCAAGGAAGCATCTTGCATGTAGGAGATGGAGGAAGCTGCCTGTCTCCTGTTTGATCCTGTGCTCCTGCAGCTCCAGGAGCATTAGTTCAGAAGAGGTGACAGACGTGGATAGGAGGAGGAATGAGACTGAGGAGGAAGGGAGATCACTCAGGAGCCAGAGCCCAGTGCTGGGCTGTCTGCTCTGGGTGACCCTGCTCGAGCAGGGGCTTGGGCAAGGTGACCTTCCAGAGCTCCCTCTCAGCCTTACCCGTCCTGGGGCTGTTTCTGGTTCTGGTGTCTTCTTTCCTTCTCCAGGGACTGCAAGCTGTAGGCCCATGTTTTGTGGCAAATTGTGTGCTGCTGAGCTTTCCAGTGAGTATGTGGTTACAGGTTTTAACAATACAGCTGTTGGATGTTTTTTATCATTAGGAAATCTATGGGACTTATTCTAAATGTTAAAACTTAGCATGAGCAGCTGTTCTGTTCCGTTTCCTGAGAATCTGGCATTTGAGTGCTTTTCAGAAATGTTTTAAGCAGCATGGTTAGCAGTCCTGTGAATTTATCTCTCTTTTTTTCTCCCTTCATTTAAAAACTTTATTAGTTTTGATGGTAGCTTCAGTCCTGTGGGTTGCCTTCAGGTAAGAAGTGTTAAAGTAGTAGTATCCCTTTATTTGGCACGACAAGGGCGGCTCTGGGGAAAAATAATTATTTGTAGACTTTCAGGTAGTTTGAGTGCAAATCATTAATGATCTTGGACACATGAGGAGAAACTTGAGTACCATAAGCTGAGAGCCTGACTCTGGTGCTATTCCTAGAGAGTGCCACTAGAAACCTAGTTGCAAGATTGTCTATTCACTGCTCAGGAACATTAATTCTGTTGTCACTGAATAGTAATTAAAACTACTGTTGTAGCGTTGCGCGTTTTAGAACAGAAGAGTGGCATCCCAGTAGTCCATTGTTAAGCCTTTCCAACATAAAGGCCAGCCTGTATCCCTGAAATCTGTTGTGGTGTTAGTTCCATATAGTTTGCATTTGTGGATATTGCAAAGCCGTGCCCGTTCCATGAAGGCTGCTTTAGTGACTGCATTGAAAATTTGCTGCTGGCTGGTGCCCTGCTGTGAGGACAATGCAGGTTCAGTGACCTGACATCAACAGAAGACCTGGACTTGACTTTATTGAATCTGAAGGCTGGAAATTTAAAATGCAAGCTGCATTCCCCTGTAGAGTAATTTTATGTTCCTACATATAAAAAGGATATTTTTTCAAGCTCTTTAGCTTTCAAGTAGAGACCACAGGTTGATATTTTTTTTCCTTTCAAAATGCAATGCTGAATAATAATGAAAGCGTATACAACAGTCTGTACTGATATGCCACTTAGGTTTCAGGGTAATTACAGTAATTTGGTTGTTACTCTATATGGTGTCATGAATTAGTTGCTAGAAAACATGATGCAGTGGGAATGATTCAAGGGCTTTTCATCAGGCCTTATGGTGAACTGGCTTCTTGATCCTGCTGACTGTACCTCAGCTAACAACCCAGCAATCACGGAATTATTTTAATTTTCTTTGTTTGTGGTCCTTACTTGATTTAGTGACGATATTGCAGTTCTTCCCATGGCTTGTGTACAGCACGTCTGTAAACAGCAATGCAGCCACGTCTGACAGGAGTGGATGGTGGAGCCATTAAGGATTTGCATTTTAGTATAAAGTCAGAAACAACATATCAATATTTACATGACAACAAGAGACTTGTATTAATTAAGTTCTGACACCTGCAAGGCTGTTGGTAATGAGAAATGGAGCTGGTTAATCAAGACGACATTTGATCATTTCTGTGAAGGCTCACATCTGTGATACCCCCAGAGAACCCATGATTCCTACCCCCCACATTTCTCCTTGCCCTGCATGTTGCATCTGCACTCTTTTATTGACAGAGAAACAGATTTTGAGATAAGATTTTTTTCTAAATACTTCTGGCTAAATTATTTTAAACCTTTGAGGTATTTTTAAAAAAAGTGCCCATTACTGTGTGAAGAAATGCTTCTGTCTGTAATTGTAGCTTACGTGGGTGTTCCAAGGCAAACGGAGGGAGAAGAGATGAATTCCATTGTTTTCTGAAGCTTATTTTTAATTCTTCTTGGAACTCAGAAACCTTGACTTCCTTATGTTACTGGACCTTCCACATGCAGGAGTGTCCTTGCTTTGATGTGTTTTCTTCAGCAGCAACACCTACACCTCAAGAGTTTATTGTGTAAAATTTACAAAGGAATTTAAATCCCTGTTTCTTGTCTCATATTGTACCAGTAAGAGTTCTGGTTTGACTTAGGATTTAACCTGAATTTCAGTTCTTTTAGGAGAACTAATCTGAGAATGAAGAGCCCTTGCTTGTTCTTATGATCACCAGAAAGCAAGTTAACAACACACATAGAGTTTAAGGTATCAGTCAATACACCGACTCCTATTTTTCAGTTCAGATAGGGTAAAAATTTGACATAGGATGCACACAAGTTAAGAATTGCTCCCAAACTGTCTTGTTCAGGTCTGATTTTACAACCAATTCCCTGGATTTTTTTTTCTTTTTCTTTGAAATCAAATAGTCTAATGAAGCTCTAGGCAAGTAACTATAGGAGGGTCTGTTTTAACCGTGGTTGTTAAGATGAAACCTTTCGATAGAGGTAGCCTGGCCTGCTACCTGTTGTGGTTCTGAGGGTTAAACTCACGTTACTAAACCTTACACACTTTCTCTTTTTCTTTGCTCAGATAAAGGTGAAAGCAACGAAACAAGTCAAGAGGCAGAGCCTGTTTCTTCTCAAAACTTGGAACGTGTTCCTGATGCAGATGTAGCTGTGCAGGTAATGCTGCTGTACCCAGCAATGCAGATCCCTCTCAGAGCTGATATGGAACAAGGCTGGCAGAGATGAGGACAAGCAAATACTGCTGAGTTCCCCTCCTGCCCCGTCCTCTGCTCTGGCCCTTGCGTGCCTCTGCTGTGGGGCACAGGTTGGAAGCTGCTCTGGCTGGGCTCTTGGAGGGAGGGGGTCAGTGTTATTGGTCAGGGTGAGTTTGCCCATCCAGTTCCCCATGTGCGGCCACCAGCGTGGGAAGAAAGGATGGGGCTTAAGTAATGAAAATACTTTGTGAAATGTTGCAAGTGATCCCGTGTCTGTTATTGTTGCAGGAAGATGGAGCCATGATCATTTCCCAGGCTGAACTGCTGGAAGGCGATGGCAGCACCACAGACTCTGAAGGCTCAGCAGCACCTCTCCCAGAGACTGAGGAGGAAGGGGATTTGCATCCTGTGTACAGAGGAGCTTCAAATGCTTTCTGTATCCGTGTGTTTTGTATCGATGAGAAGTATGAAACTAGGTACGTATAGAGGAATAGTCACTGCTTTCCCGTTAATAACCATTTTCAAGGTTATGTTTTTAGGACAAATCAGAAAGTGACAGCACCTGCCGCAGTTAGGTGGGATTTTTTCTGACCTCTTTCTTGTCTGCTTCCTTTACCTTCAGTAATAACTTTTCAGTCTCCACTTGCAACTTCCTATTTCTGGTAGGTCTGTGGGAGCAAAAAGTGAAGAATTCATTTTTGTTGGAAAAAACATGAGTTGAAGTTGTGGAAAAAGGCTGCTTCTTCCTTCTGTAGAGACACTCATTCTGAAGCTGGCTAGCTGCAAGAGGAGCTACATGTTACAGTAGTGGTCATCTCACTGCATGGGGCAATAAAGCTGTTCTTAGCTCTGCAGGGAAATGTTCCCATTCTAAACACTGTCTTCAACCACTGAGAGAAATTATTCTGTTTTCTAGAATCTTCTACAGTTGGGGGAGACAAAGGGTTTTTCTCTCAACATGATTGCTGCTGCTGACCTTGGACTCTTAGATCCTGGTGGGTTAGAATAGGGCTATAAATGGAGTTTAGACTTGTTTTTTTCCAAAATTTCTCTCCACTCTCAAAGAGCAAACCTATATTCAACCACAACAGCAGAAACTTTTCCAGGAGCTTTGTCCCTTTTTGATCTGATGGTAGAAAGAAAGATACAGAATAGATAAAGCAGCTGAGCACATCCAGGACCTTCCATTCTTTCAAATCCATGTCATGTCTGCAGACACCAGGCATCAGGAGTAAGGACTTGATAGATGAGTTGAACATCTGTAGTACCATTTGAAAAAACATGTACCAACTTGTAGTAATTGGTGAGTAACAACTTCTGAATTCCTCTGGCTTAAAGGAAGTGTAGGAGTAAACTTCACTGAGAAGAAAAATCAGAATTCCTTGAAAAGTAGTTCTATTTATTGAGCTGTTTCTGGATTAAGGAGTGCGCCTGCTCAAGGGGATCGAACACTGAATCTGATGCAAATGCAAATATCCAAAGTTACCAAAACAAAGCAAAGACATAGCCTTTTGGGTACAATTTCCCAAGTGATATACCCAGTAATATAGCTCAAGTTTGCTAAGAACTAGTTTAATTAGTGAAATGCAGTGCTAGAAGTCTCTGTTGTACTTAGAAGCACTGATCAACTAATATGTGATAAGAACAATTGTACTGCAGAGAGACTGTTCCAGAACAGTTAATTGATGGACAATCTAAAAATTCAGTAAAAATTCAAGCAAGATAATTATTGCAGAATAAGATAGCTTTATTTTAAACTATTAGTGAGGCTTGCTCTGGAATGACTCCATTATACTGAAACAGCAATTCAGAGCTGTGGTGGAGACTTATGTCAGGAAATAATCTCACTGTAGGCTTCTTGAGTTCTCTGCTCATAGTTTCCTGCTTGGGATAAGGATCTGTCCCTTTTTTGCCCCTGTCTGATGCTCTGTGCTTTGTATCTATGTCTGTTTCTGTTCAAGACATTTCTCACTGTGTTTATCATTCAGTGCTGTGGTCCCAGTCTTTTTTACCTGGAGACATCTGTGGAGCAGTGTGGATTCCAAGATGGGTATCTGGAGAAGACAGCATTCCTGTCTGAAGACTTTTCCTGAGATTACCTCATGCAGAGCTGAGGACTCTGTCTGTCTTGGTGTTTTCAAACATGTTGCCTGTATGATTCTCTGGCTTGCCTTTGCTTGATCCACCCGCCTGTAAAAGAAATATTAGTAAAGCAAATATATGTAAAGGAGGGCACGAGGTGATGCTGACTGCAGCCTGGAATCTTGTCCTGAGGGAGTTTCTGCTGGCCTTACACAGCATGGACCCAGAAATGGCAGTTTGATTGAAGTGTAGGTGTGATTGCATCTTAGCCCTGAGGGAAGTTTGCTCCTCGGGAATTGTTACCCGGTAAAGCTGCAAAGTGTTGCCATCTCCTAAATCCAGAGCTGTTATGTGGCTTGTTAGTGCATTGAGAGTGCAGTGTGAAGGAACTGAACTGCTGGCTGGCTTATCTGCTGATATTTGATACTTTTCTGAGCCCCCTGAAAAATCGCCCACCTCAAGTCTTGTGGTCCTTGCTGCCAACAAAGTCCTGGATACCAGAGAGAAAACTACATTGCAATGGCATTTTCCTTTCTCCTGGTTAGCTATTCTGTTAACTAGTCTTAATTATGTATTGTATAGGTGAATATATCATACCCCAATCCTGACCTGTACGTGCAGCTTTAAGTTTACATTCAAGCGAGGATATTGCAAATAGAAAGTATTTCTCTTTTAAGTAATGTTATTGAAGAGGTAATTAAAGGGAGCTTAATTACAGTTCTGAGAGGAGGAGGGGATTTATCAGCATTTATAGGTAACTTATATCTGTATTGAATTTCTTCGAAAGATACATCTTGTGTGGTGGAAAAGTGTTTTATGAAGCTTCAGCATAACTGGATTTTGAGCTCCTTGATATCCTTACATACGGGAGTAACAGCAGGGCTTTGGTGAGATTTCTCAAGTCTTTTTAAACTGAAATGTCTCAATTTGCTGTCGCCATGGAAAAGAGATTGGGATAGCTCTAAGTCAGTGGGTGAGAAGTGGAAAGTAGCATTCAAAAACAATTCTAAGTATTGATGTTCCTGTTAGTCTGTCAGAGCACACCGGGCAGGTTTTCCTGAGTGGAAAGTCGCAGAGCTCTTGGTGCTGGCTGAAAACACTGTGAAACATAGCAACAACTGTTTGTAACCTGAATGAATATTTGCTGTATACTAATGCTGCTGTGACAGTCCAGGAATGGCTTCTGAAGAGGTTGGAGTCAACAACATGAGAGCCAATGTTTTGTTTGTTCCTCCCCCCCACCCTTTTAGTGAGGAGCCTCATGTATTACGTCAAACATTCTGGTTATTCTTGTTAATAATGATGCTTTAAGCACTAGAAGTCAGAAATTGCTGTGCAGCATGCCACATCAGCAGTTGGTTATTGATGATCTATCGGGATTGTCTGATCAGCTGTGAATAAATGTTCCTGCACTTGCAGGGATGTCAACATCATAGTGCATCAGATCAGTCTGATATGTGCTTTATTTACCAACATTTGCTCTTGGTTGCAGGTCACTGGATTTTTTGCATTATGCTTTCAGTGTTTTCCCGGTGAGTATAATGAAAGTTGGAATGTTTTTGTGTGGTGTGTGGTGGGACAGCAGTGCAGCTGGCAGCCAGGGGATTTGGGTCTGCTGCTCCAGTGAGTCTGTGCCCCACACAAGTGTGCTCAGTTGAGCTACTCACCTCCTTGGCTGCTTCTGGACTTCATGGAATGCATACCTAAGTCCTCTGTTTATCCTAGAATCCTGGAACGGCTTGGGTTGGAAAGGAACTTAAAGATCATCCAGTTCCACCCCTTCCATGGGCAGGATCCCTTCCACTATCCCAGATTCCTCCAAGCCTTGGCCAGCCTGGCCTTGGATGCTTCCAGTGATGGAGCAGCCACAGCTTCTCTGGGCAGCCTGTGCCGGGGCCTCCTCACCCTCACAGGGAAGAATCTTTTCTTACCATCTAATCTAAACCTACTCTCTGTCAGTGTGAAGGCATTTCCCTGGCACTGCATGCTCTTGTAAATGGTCTATTTAGTTTATGTTCCATAGGGACTTCTCTGAGATGCAGATTTAGAAAAGCAATGCTTCAAACTCCTTTCAAATCATGTATAGATCCAGACTGTACCTAAATTTAAAACAAAATCAGGGAAAAAATTAAAGGAGGTGGAGTTAAAGCCTATACTACAGTGGTATTAAGGAGATTCATAGTATTTGCCTATAGACTGAACAGTGGCACTGTGGATTCACAGTGCAGTAGCTGTTTCCTGCTAATGCCCCATGTGATCACTCTACCTGAAGTAACAAAGTCCACTTTCTGAGACATTCTTAATGCACACCAGAGTGTTGTAAAGTCCCAAGTAACCTCATGGCAGTGTGCCTTAGAGACAGGCCCTGGGTACCAGAGACACAGACTTGGCCCTAAGAACAGCACACTCACAAACACTGCTTACCACCAAAGAGAGAGAGTGAACCCAGACACCAGTTCAAATTTATGTCATTTATCCATCCAACAATGTCAGCCTTTGAATCAAAATGTCATGATGCAATCACCAGATTAGTTAGGAAAGTTCACCCTGTAGTTTGCCCAAAGCAAAGCCGTTTCTGAGCTGTTGGTTCCTTGGTGCTGCCCAGGCAGAGCAGTGCTTGGGTGTGTGTGGTGTAAGCCCCACGTTCAGGGCTGCCTGTGCCCTCCGAGGGCTTCGGGTAAAGCTCGGAGATCACCTTATTGCCTGCCAATCTCTTTCAGGACAGAGACTTGTGTGTCGTGCTGGTGCCACATCATGTCCCGGAGTTCCCCCTGATCCGGAGCTTTGTTCGGGCTGTCCCTTCCTGCACTTCCAGGCTGGGCCAGGAGCTGTACGTGTTCCACCGGGCGGGATTGCTCACGTGAGTCGTGCCTCGGGACAGCACTGCTGTGCTCTGGGCTGCTGCGGGACCCAGCTGCCAGCGCTTGTGTGGAGCGTCCTCTCTGTAAAACCCCGGCGCAGTGAGAGGATTCATTTGGGATTTGTACGTACGGTAGCGAGGTAGGGAAGGTGGACATCGGTACAGACGAGCAGCTCCGAGTTCCCTGGTTGTGGGCCATGGCCAGCAGACAAACGTGGTGCTGTGTTTGGCCTTGGGGATGTGGGTCAGGCTGTGTGACACTGACACCTGATAGCCTGGTGTAACTTACTTCTTGGAAATACGCTGTAGCTTTCTTAAGAGAACTGCAGTCGTGTGTTTCTGGTACATACAGATCACAGCAGGAACATTGTTCAGTATCTGTTATATATGATTTCTCTTCTCCTTTTGGTGTTGAATCATTTGTTTCATGCCTTCAGTTTCTGTGATGCTCTGGACACTTGTGTAGACTGAGATATCAGTGAACTGGGACACCAAACCTTTCTTGCTGTGACTTCTGTTACGTGGAATGAATTTTCCAGAGCTTTGCTTGTATAGCAAGCCTATTCTGGCCCAAACACCAAGCTTAAATTGTGGCACAGTTAGAGATTATTTTTTTTGTTTTGGTCTTAATGTAGCTAAATACTGTGTGCTTTTAGCAAAATACTTCTAGGTTTAATTGCATCCTTAATCACCTTTGGTGGTACACAAATAGTTCATGCAGGAACTGGCTAGCTACTCTTGGACCTAGGCAGAAGCTTTTTATCCTGGGATGAAACTGTGTTTCTGGGTCCCGAGTAAGAATCCAGCTGGCTGGAGAGAGAGCCACCGGAGTAATTCCTGATAATCTCAGGCCCAGCTGCTCAGTAATCCACCAGTAGGGTTGGGAGTCATATGTCCTCTTGTGATTTTGGGCAAAATTCAAGTTGTCATCAAGGCTTTTTTAAAAAAAATTTACCATTCTGATTACATTGTGCATATTCCAAATGACACCAGCCCTTCTATGAAAACAAAATAGGGTCATCAGTAGCATTTGCCAAATCCCCCTACAGCTTTGCAGGAAAGTAAGGAAAAATAGCTGCTCATTGTGGTTCAGGATCAGAAAAGCTTTAGGAGAAGCCAGAGTAAGCTTTTGGAAAGTTCCTGCAGAACAAAACCCACAGGGTGCAACAGCAGATACTCTCTTGGAAATAACCAAAATCTGTGAAAGTGAAAGATCAATACATTGTACTTGTACCTCTGGCTTTCAAAAGCATGTGAGTGAAAAGGAAGTCACAGAAAATGGACTAAAAGAAAAACAGGGTAAGAAGAGGGGAATATGAAGATGTGAAAGGGCAAAGTCGGAAAAGGCACAGGCACAAAATGAGCTTCTGATTAGTACAGGCAGTAAAAGGAGTAAGAAAAAGTGTTAAGTACACAAAAAGCAAGAGTGCAGCAAATGGAACTGTGAGTCTGCTACTTAACAGTGAAGGAGAAAAAAATAGCAGATGACAAGGCATAGACTGAGGTGCTTAATGGATACTTTCCCTCCATTTTCACTAAAAAGCATAATAATAATAATGGTGTCCTTGTCTCTGAGCAGTCAAAGGACTTGAGCATCCAGAATGAGTTAATTCATTGCTGGGACAGAAATGAGTACAGACCTTGGATAGTCCTTCCCATATTCCATACTCACGGTGGAGCTGCTGGATCTACCTGTTAAAAAAATAAAGCAGTTTCAACTTTTCACATGTTCTGTTTTTGTCACGTTCAGGATGGAGTTCCCTGTTGGCACAGCTGCCTTCTCTGGGGTGTGGGTGGGGGCAAATCTGGGCTGGGGAGCAGCGGGAGGATGGCACCCTGGGGCTGCAGAGTGAGCCACAGTGCTGGGCCTGCTGGCCATCGTCCTCAGCACTTGTTGGGTCTTGCAGTTTACACTGGAAATGTGTGAAAAGCTGTGGAAGCTCAGCTGATGCTTGCTTGGAAGTTCAGGATTTGTTTGTAATTTAGTTACCAAATGTATGCTTTTGGGCACTCAGAAATGGTCAGTGGATTGAGCTGTGAAATTTCTCATAACATACCAGAATCTTGGTAAATTTGGGGTTTTTAAGGTACCAGTGCTATTCATTAAATCCATATTCCACAAAATGCCTCTCAGTGTGGCTGAGGCTGAAGAACAGCCCATCCACTTTTAAATTGAAAGCGAGAAGACCAGGAATAAAAAAATTATACTACATGAATTGCAAGTTTTTATCTGTGGGTGAAAGAACTTATTTCTTGGAACTGAAGCTGTAGTTCAGCTTCTTGAACAGCACTCCACAAAGCGTTTGATGCACGAGCTGTGTGTAACCAGGAAGGGGTTGCTGCCTTTGACAGACTTTGGGAGAGCTCCTCAGCTGCTGTAGACTGTCACTGTGAAGTGACTTTTCTTCCTGATTAGTGGGTGGGAAGATGTTTGCTAACAGTCTGTAAATGAGCTGAGTGCCAGGTCACTGCTGTCAGTAGGTGAGATGTTCCATGTGTGGCATTGGCAGTTTGAGACCACGTCACTGCTGTGTGGTTGCTGACTGGCACTCCACGCTCAGCAGAGGCATTGCAGTCCTGTAGCTTTATCCTCACGTGTTACTGTTTGAAGCATCGAGGCCTAATACAAAGATTAGTAATTTGTTCTTGGAGAAATTGATGTTCCTGCTTTACTTTATACTATGACACTTGTCGCAGTTTTCTCTGTCCTTTTTTCATTTTTTCTTGTCTTTCCCTGTTTTTGTCTTGCTCTTTTCCCCATGTGCCATAGTGTGCAGCTACAGATTCCACATTCATGCTAGGGTTCTTTGCCTCCCTTTATTGCTGACTTTTACTCGCTGGAAGATAGGTGATACCTGTAGTTATAGATTGGGCTGAGTGTTTAATAGCAGATAAAGCAGGATTCTGGAGCTGTCTCAAGTAGATGCTCTGATCTTTTCTATTCCCATGCTATAAGTTAATATCTGCCCTTGGAACAAGAGTCATTTAGCAATCAGTTACAGCTTCTGAAGGATGTGGTTGGTACTTGTGAAGGGTGTGTTGTCTTAAGCCTGGCAGTTGGTTTTTATTTTGTCACAGAGTCAACTTTAATTCTTTTTTTGTCCTTTTTTAGGTCATTTAATGTAAGAAAAGCAACAACCGATGACCTACAGGGTGTCAAAATGCTTGTTGAAACCCTTAGCTTGAGTGAAGGGATATGGAATGACTCAAAGATATTCACTGAGGCTCGCAAGGATCCAGTGAGTATTTGTTGCAGATATATGTTCAGTTCTGTGCTAAGATCAGGACTTATCCCAGGACTGAAGTAGTGGCTGAACTTGTACCGCTCCTGCAGCAGCTGTATCCAAACTGAAACTTCAGTGAGGAAAGGTCTGTGTGGTCCAGAGTCCAGCCACAAGCCTGGCTCAAACAGGGCCCTCGTGGGGAGCAGACTGGTTACACTGGGATGGTGCCTGGGAGGTGCACTGGGAGGAAGGTGTTTTAACTGGGACTCTGTGGTGAAATACACAGTTACCATTAAAAAGAGATTCTGCTGAAACTGGAAATGTGCATCTGTTGCCTTTGCCTTGCAGGATGGGATGCCAGTACGGGTTTTTGTAGCAGAGGTTTTGGATCAAATCGTTGGTGTTTCTGTCACTAGGGATGAAATGGTAAATTCCTTTTGTGTTCTGTGAGCTCTGTGGTGCTTGGTCCCCACACTGAAGGCTGAGTTTTGTGCTTGGCACTGTACGTGTGCCTAACAAAGTGTCTGCAAAAATGCTGCTTCTAGAAGCTCCCTTGCTCTCCAGCCTACGTCCACCGTATTATTTCTCTTCTTATAGATAATGATTGACACACAGATTAAAAAATTATCCTGTTATTTTCAAGAAGCTGCTGCTGTGTCCTGAATGTTTTCCTCCTGCATTTTTTTGGTGCTTTAGCACAAAGTCATTCTGCCTCTAAATATGTGTTTAATCACCTATTTCCCTTCTACTTTCCAAGTCAATAAGCAGCTTTGCCACAAGTCCTGCAAAGAGCACTAATTCCCCTTCTAGAGTTGCTTTCATAACTTTTTTCTCCAACAGTAGGTTCTAAACAATTGTGAATCATGCACTTGAAAACAAAAGCCTATTCTCTGATGGAGTAAAAAAAGACATTGCGCATTATTACTGAAAAGTAAACATTCTGCAAGTCTCGCTTTTGTGGCATTCTGGTGGGACCGAAAAGGTGGATTTTAGGGTGTTCAGCAGTTCTAATGCTTAGTTTGTACAATAGAAGAGTCACTCCTGTTTCCAAGAGTAATTCTCTTGATTATATTAAGAGCTAAGAGGATAGACTGAGTGAATAAATGTGCAAAATGATCACCTTATCACTTCAACAGGGAAGACTTGTCAGAGGGCATTTTTACGCAGCTCTGCTCTGTAGAATTCCCTTTTTCAGCTGGAGTTTGGTGAGTGGGACAGCCTGGGCTTCTGTGCTTTGAGCTCAGAAGAACAGGTGGGGGTTTTTTTTCCCCTCCAAGGATATCTGTTAACCTGTATCAGACTTTGTGGGGAAAGGGTCAGGTGTGCATTCCTTGTAAACAAGGGCAAGCTGCATGGAGAGGTTTCGATACAATGACAAGATTTTCAAGAAAAATCTGTTCAGTCAGTGCCCTTAGTTGAGAACAGCTCTCACAGACACTTGATTTCAGTGTTCAAATGTAGTTCCTTGACTGATAGAAAGTGACTCACTGGTTGGTATTTGCTCAAATTCTGTCAAGGTAGCTGCTGATCACTGCTGACTCACAAATTCCTCATTTTCCAGGATATTGAGTATATTCAAGCACATTACAACATTGAGGACTTTATTCATTTTAATCACCACCAGCAAGAGGAACATGGACATCTTTGCCACTTTGTCTTAAATCCTGCATTTCATCACTATACAAAATACTTTCTAAAGGAGATTCTTCGCTTGGGTCACAAATCTTCTCTTTACTACCCTATCTATCCAGCATCTGTGGAGGGCAAGGTAAGGAGAAAGTAATTTGTGTTTCTTGTATTAAATATCGGCACCTTTTCTCACTTTATTTATTCTTTGCTTTTGTGAATGACTGCAGACAGGCATTTTCTTGGCAATCTGCAGCAAACTGTACTTTCTTCCTGCCTGACGTATTCTGGACCCATGGACACAGCTCTTGCATAGCAGGGCTGGTCCGTGGTGTCCACCCATCTGCAGGAAGTGTGTGGGGGGAGCAGAGAGTGGAAATGTCCTTGGCCTTGGCACTCTGCCCAGCACAGGGGAAGTGTAGCCTGAGTAAATGCAAGGGGATCATCTTAAACGCATCCAGGTGCCTTATAAAAACTCTTCCAGAGGCATTCAGGTTCTCTAGATAGTGTTTCACTGAAAGTCAGTGGGACCTGGGCACCTCACTGGTGTTTGAAGGGGGTTTTGTGTTTCTGCAAGTGTCACAGGAGAACCGTAAGAGGTGAACTTCTAATGGAGAAAATCCATTTCCGAGGAGAACGTAATTCAGCACTACTCACATACGTGTTTTATCATCAGTCTCATGTCAGAAAAGGGAACACAAGGTAAAATTTTTAAGCCTCTGAAGCTGCTGTCTGTCTCAGCCCAATTGCCCGGGCTCCTGGCACCACTGATGGAAGCACTTGGTGCATCCTGAGGGCAGTTCATCCGTCGGTCATACCTGCCTGTGTCAGGACAGATGGAATTTTCCCCTGGAGACTCGCCTCCAGCTCAAGCTTCTGCCTGGCTGGCTGGGCTGGGCATCTGGTATTTAGATGGTGACTAAGATGGGTTCTGTCCTTGGTGATTTGGGTGGTTTTAAAACGACCACTGACTTTCATGTGTGAACTTCTGACAGGTTAGACTTGGATACATTTGCAGAAGGCTGTGTTTTCCTGTGCACTTTTGTGGAGTTCTAAGTGCTCCAGTGAGGAACCGATGTTCCTGCATGGCATTAAGTTCTCAGATTCTGAAGAGGCACTCACAAAAATGCAGTTTAATGGCCCTGGATGGAGGAGAAGTTAAATCTTACCAGTGATTCCAGTTTTGACTGTTTCCAGGGTACCAGGCTAGAGAGTTACTCTAAGTTACTTTAGCTTATCTAATATTATTATCTGATAAGTGGTGTGATATTTTACTTAATTCTTAACATAGTAACTTCAAGTTTTTAATGTTTGTGGATGGAATGGCACTTGAGTGTTATTTAGTTTGCATTAATGTTCATTCTGTATTTCCTGTAATTCTCTTACTTTCTTCCTTTTCGTGTTGTAAGTTATGCCAGAGCCAGTCATGCTGTAATAGACAGATACAGCTATTTCTAATGATCCAGGCTGCTCAGATGAGCATTAGGGTTTTGTTCATCTCAAATTTCTGCCAGTTTATTAACATTTATCACTTGGATGAACCAGACATTTCAGTCGGTATAGAATTTCTATATAAATTCATCTCCGTTCCTTGCCAAGCGAGCAAAGGTTAGCAGTGAGCAGATAACACAGCTTAATGAGGTCAAATCAAGCTGATTCATGATCGCTATGGAGAAAAATATCCTCCTGGGGAAAATACTTGTGCTGAAAAATCCCATAAACCAAACCACTTGTTTATCTGTCATTCCCACAGAGATAGTAATGTAATTACTCTCATAATTATCTTCATTAGTGTCAGGAATTATCTGCAATTCATTCCTCTGCTCCGAGTATGTTTGTTTATTTGCTGATTTTTGTCTCAGATTTAGCCAACAGAGCTAAGAATTGTGTGTTTGCAGAGCCATGCAGCCGACATCTGTGATGCACTGCTCTGACATTCTCTCTGCTGAAATATGGATCGCTGTCTTTCAGTTTCAACGTCCCTGTGCCCATTCCCTGACATCTGCCCTTCATTACATGGCTCCCGTGCGGCCGAGACGACAGATTGTCTATCCTCTGGAAGAGCTTGGCGTGAACGCTCCGTCGGAGCAGGTCTCCGAGGATCAGGTGGGTGACAGCAGCGGCAGCAGGCGGGAGGCACGGTGCCAGCTCGCGCAGGGCTTGGCAGATGGGCTGGCATTACCCTCGCCGTGCCCATAGGCTGCTCCTTAATTACAGCGGCCGATGCCGCGCCGAGCGCCCCGGCCGGGCTGGGCCCGCAGCCCGTCACACGCAGCGGCCACCGGAGCAGAGCCCTTCCCGCGGAGCCCTTCGAGCAGAGCCCTCCCCGCAGAACCCTTCCTGCTGCGTGCTGACACGACGGCAGCGCTTTGTCGTGGCCTCCCAGTGCCTTCTAAGTGCTCTGCCTACTGCTAGGCCCTTGCTCCTGCTGGGTTTATTTAGGTACCGTGCTCCACAAGCAGAAGAAAGCCAATGTCATGCTTTTGACTCCTTCTGTAGAAATTGCTTAAGTTCATTCTATTTCTCAGTCCTAAAGTCACATTTCTTCTGTGTATGAGATACCCTTAAAACACCAAATGACTTAACAGCAAAGGCAAAGTTGTTTTCTCTAGCAAACTGTTTTATTTGCAAAGAACTGGTGCAGTATGGAGGTTCTAAATGAAAAGTCTCTTAAAATTTCATTTTTTAAATAACTCAACATTTACATTTTTAACTCTTACATTTTTAAATAACTAAAATTTGACATGAAGGTGATTCCTCAAAAGAGTAACTAGTGAAGCTGAAATATTAGGAAAACCACAATTAGTGATGGATTCTCTCAGTAGGTAGTTGTAATTTTGTGGAGAAATATAATTAGGGAGCTTTAGTCTGTCTACTAACTTCCAGTTGGCTGAGATGGGCTTCCATATAATATTTTTAGTGCTGTCCTTTTCTCAGTTAGTCAGTAGGTTTTGGCACCTAAAACTCTTAATTAGGCAGCAGCTGGCAAAGCGAAATCCAGAACATGGCTGAGGCTGTTGGTCTGAGTTTGGCTTTGTTCAGCAGCCTTCCCTCCGCATGCACATCCCTGCCTTTCTCTTCTCTGCAGAGTGAACTGTCTGATGCTTTTCTTTAAACTGCTTCTTGTTCTTAATCTTTAAAGTGATTGCTCTCTTACTAAAAGAGCTCATCTTAGCATTTTTGTTGAAGCTGGAAAATCACATACTTCCTGTGTTTGAAAGATTTGCATATCTTTTGTCTGCTCAGGTTCTTCCTGAGGTTTTCTGAGTTTCTCTGTAGGTAGTGACATAATGGTTTGAAATCTCAGATTTGAATTTCTATTTAGTAGAATGTGTGAAGTTTTTGCTAAGAGGTTGTACTGGAAAAACCCCAACTCAAGGCCAGCCACTGTGTAAGTATCCATGCATCTGCCTCTGCATGAATTATAGATTTTTGACAGACTGTGCTCTATCAGAATGGACATCTGGGGCTAAGTGCTGGGTGGTAACTTGAGGATAAAGCTAGTCTGCTTCTGCTGCTGGCTTCTCTGAAATAGCACGAACTTGAAACCATATAAAGCTAAACTGACTCTTCTGTCGAGTGAATGAAGCGACCTTTGGCCGCCATACGTTGGGAAGCTTTGTAACATAAGGAGCAGCCTGCCACGGGGAACTGAGTGTACTCGTAGGGGTAAGGGGATGGTGCTGCTTTGAGACCTTGGGTAGCAGCCAGGCAGAAGGCACTTGCCCTCTCTCTGCTCAGATGCCTCGTAAAGGAAGATTGATCCCCATCAATAATCTTGCACCACCCTGCCAAATCCTGTAGTGAAGTTACAAATAAACTGAGGTGTATTTTATAAATTAATATAACCAAGTTTCAGTAGGCACAATATTATCTTTCTGCCTTTTTGTAGTGATTAAAAGGCTTCTCAGGCCTACTGTAAACAGTAAGGTGCAATCTGTGAGGCAGAGAATAACCTGTCCCACCAAGGAGATAAATGTGATAGCTCTGCAGAATGGAAAGGCTGAGAATTGTTGCCTTATGAAATACAGTGAGACAAGGTGAAACACATTTTGGTTGTAGAAGATGCTCGTGGGCTGGGAAGTGAGGGGAAGAAGGACATGAGGGAACAATGTTGTGAGGAAGGTATGGAGAAGAGAGGGAGAAAGGTGAAAGGGAGAAAAAGAGTCTGGAGTAGGAATTAGTGGGAAGATGTCTGAGGCCAGCACCTGCAGAGGAGTAAGGAGAAAATGTCTCCTATCATCTTTGGTTTGTGGTTTTAAACAAAATCAGGGCGGGATCTTGTGAGATGTTGAGATTGGGCAAGCGGGGATTCCAAGCATTTGAGACCACTCCTCATTTCTTTATCCCATGTCTCTATCCCAGCTCACCAAGCTGGTTCAAACTGAGGGGGCTTAGCCCTCTCCTATTTGAAAGCAGCTCCTCCAGAGGTGAATCCATGCCCGCTTTGTTCCCGAGAGCTGGAGGACAGGTTATCACTGTAATTGCTGCTTTAGAGGGCTCTGCAATAGTGGCAGGATTTGTCACGTGAACTACAGGATGAAGATTGTAAATGCAAGTTGATTTCAGAAATGTAAAATTTTCGTTGATTGCCTGCCCTAATTGATTGCTTGAGTATCTGTTGCTTGTAATGGAGATAATTGCAGTGATATTCTTGCTTTGATACCCACAAGATGCCCCTTGATATCTAGTAATCAACAAATCAACATCTGCCTCTCATCTATTGCTTTTTCAGCTGCCTTCCTCTTGTTCCAGCCCTTCTCGAGCTCTTGCTCTCTTTCTCTAGCTGCAGAGTGTCTCTTTCCCCAGTAGCAGCCTGGGGCTGAGCAGCTCAGCCATTCTGTGTCGGGGCACAGCTCACGATTTGTGTGGGGGTCTCTGTGGGCCCGTAGTGGCTCCGCATCTCAGCGAGTGTGCAGTGGGAGCCCTGGGGCTCCATCAGTCTGTGTCTCCCCAGTACATCCCAGCCTGCTTAGGGCATGAAGGGAATTCACTCATAAACACAGACCCAGTGCACAGAACTCAACCAGGACACGCGTGGGCACTTTCCTGCTGCCTTCTTCCTTTCTCTTCCAAAGAGGAGAAAGCAGCAATCTAAACCACAGAAGCTTTGCTCTCAGCTAATTCCTGAGCGTTGCCAGTCCAGACAGATCTTGGCTGTGCTGGAGAGGTGGTTTTCCTGCAGGTCTGGATCAGTTGTTACAGACAGATGAGCACGTGTGGTAACTTGTTCTTGTCAACTCTCTGTTCTTCTGTGGCATCTGGAAAGACCACCGAGGGGGAAGTGCCACGTGTCACCCTCCCACGGAGTCCTGGCCTGCTCCCACCTGTCTCGTGCAGGGAGCACGAGCTGTGCCTTGTAGCATTGAAGGAAGCATAGATCCTTCCTCCCGTGGGCTCTCTGGCAGAGCTAGATGTCAGCTGGAGAGATGTACTCTTAACCTCCAGAAACTTACCCTGTAAACCCACAGCTGGCTGCTGCCTGTGTGACTATTTACCTGCAGTTCTCCACTTGCTCTGTTCTCTCCAGGCCCTTGTGGCATTCCCCATGGTTCAGTCTTGTTTCTGGTTTGAGACAGGCTTTTGGTTTGTGTTTCCTCTTGGCTTATTGCTAGAATGACTATGACTCCAGGGAAATACAGAGCCTAGGAGCTCTCCCCGCTCCTCCCCTATTTGCCATCCTTTTCGTGAACGCTTTGCCATAGCTTTTAAGGCCATCACAAGTTTTCTCACTCTTCCTCTTAAACCACAACTCTGTGCTGCTTTATCTTTGCCTCAGAAACCCTGTCACTCCCCAAGCAGTGGCTCCATTTCCTGAAGGGCTGTAAATTCTTCCTTCCTTCTTCCTATGCTTTGAGACTGCAAATGCGTTTTGCTGCTGGTTTTGTGCCTCTGTTCCCACCAAACTCTGTCTCCCATTGCTCTGCTAAAGCGAGCTGGATAAATTGGGTAAGACTGGACTGAGAAGGCACAAAGGAGGAGGTGTTAAACTTGCCTGTCTCCCATTGCAGCCCCCTGGAATGGCACAGTTGCTGATTTGCATCCAGTCCTGAGGTGTCCAGACTTTGGCATACCTGTTGAGTAGCAAGTGTGGCAGAGGTGCCACATCTTGGCTCAGAATTGCATTGGCCACACATCTGCCACGCTGGGGTTCAGGGCACAGACCTGACAGTGCTCCTGCCTGCTCATTAGATCAAACGCTTTGTACAGCTGTGCCAAAGCAAAAGGAAAGCTCTAATTTTTGTGTTCTGGATCAGCAACCGGTGCTGAAGCGCCAACTGGCAGGAGATCCAAAGATTCAAACTCTGAATTCCCTCAGCGTTAAAACAGATTAGATTATTATTGTGGTTTGCACATCTGTCAGTCACTGCAGTCGTGTTACGTGAAAAACAGTCAGTTACAACAGAATCCTGAATATCTTATCAAGTGCTGCTGGCCTTCACGGTGCATGTCATTATTGGGGAGTAGAAAACTATAGATAATGAAATAATTTTTAATTATTTCTTCATAAATAAACAATTTATAAACTTGTTTGCTTTCTCACCATCTGGGAGCATTCTGTTCTCCATCTGCTTCATGTAATTATCAATGTAAGGGAAGAATAGGTGATATAATTAACAAGAATAACTGATCCACGATGAAGAACAAAAATGTCACACATCTGTTGAATTATTTCCTTGGTTTTGCCCTTTTATTATTATTCATGATATTGGGTTTATTATATTTTTATTTCATGGCTGCATTCAAGCTGTCAGGTTTTATTGCACAGTTTGGAATTGTTTTTTCTGCTTCAGCTCATAAAAAGACAGAACAGTTGCAGAAGCCTGTGAAGTGCTGTATAAATTTAGTTAGTTTAGTGTGAGGTTCAAATACAAAATGGAGGCCAAGGCACTGCAAACTCAACAATTTCCAGTGGAGTGTGGAGGTATTTTTGTGTGTTTGTCTGATTCCATGATGATGCTTATGGTAAAGGCTATGAATAAATTGCCTGAGAGCAGTTTAAAATAGTAATTAAAACAAGAACATGAGAGAAAATACATCCTTGCTTTTAGATTCATCTTACAACTTGTTCCATTGCGGTGTATGTTCACAACTGCATACTCCAATCACTTAGGAGCCGTCCTGGGTGAGTCTCTATTCTATGAGCTTTTAATGGCCATTATAAAGTTGCAGGACTTTAAAACAGTATATATTTACCACGATTTGTAAAAAGAAAAGGAGAAATTAGCTATCAGGTAAAACCAGAAAAAAAATCTAAAACATTTTTGAACTTGACAGACTTTCTCTTGTGGGGAAGCTTGTTTAAAAAAAAGGAAATGAAACTGATCTGTATGAGTGTTTGTATAGAAGACTCATCCCTAGATGGTGGTGTCTCCTCCAGCAAACTCCTGGGGAGTTTCACTCTGTGGCTTCTACTTGCTGGTGTTTAGGCCAATTCACTCCCGGTTGCCTGAACTTTTCACTAGTGCCCAGATGAGCACAAGCCATTACCTTGACCTGTGCAGGCAGAGGAGCAGAAAGGATTCAGAACCGATAGACTGACTGTTAACAACACCTTGCTGTCCAGTCCCAGCCACTCCACAGTGTACAGCTTGAAAATTGTAGCTCAGTTGTAATTCAAAGGTAATGAAAACAAGGACTTAAAATCAGGTATTAAAACACAGGGTAGAGGCTGTCCACAGAGGCTACCACAGAACAATGTGTTCTGAGCAAACTCTTTGCTTCTGAGAGTAGAACAAGGTTTGTCACCTTACATATCCAAAGAGAAATGTCAGGAAGGTGGAGAAGGACAGGCACAAGCGCTGTGAAGCACCAGAACCTCTGCTTTGGAGTGTGTGCCCATCCTGGGCACTGGCCATTCCCCATCCTGCTCTGCAGGCATGACCACAGGAACAGCCAGCTCTGCTCCTGGAATAGCAGTGCCTGGGATAACTCAGGGAAAGAGGTCACTGCTGTTTCACCCTCTCACTGTCTGCCTTGGAGGAAAGGGTGTGCTGGTAGAACACCTGGAGCAATTAGGGGGTTTATTTTGGCAGGTGCCGTTGAAGCACTAGAATGTACTGAATATGGCTGAAATATGGAAGGTTTTTGAAGGTTTGGGGTTTTTTTCATCATTAGGCCTCTACTAAAATAACAAAGAGCGAATATAGCAGAGAGCCTAGGGAGCATGGGCAAGAGAACGCCCTGCATTTTAAATATCAAGGCTCATGTATCAAAGTTAAAACGGCCGAGTTCCTTCGTGTTACAATTTGTGTGTGGACATGGGTTACAAACAAAGGCTTGGTGTGGATAGTTTTCACTTAACCAGGGGAGTAGTATCAATTTTAAAGCAGTAACTGTTGCTTAAGATGCTTGTGTGCTTGAGTAATGAATTTTTAATGCTTTTGTAGTATATGCATGGATGAAAATCCATTATTTATTGTTCTTCCCCTTGGCTGGTGAAGGTGATGGTTTTATAGCACCAGTAGGCACACAAACAGGCATTCTGAAGTGAGGCTGATAACAAATTTCCTCACTGTAAATGTCAGTGGGGTTTGTGCGATGCTGCCATTACGTTTTGTTTGGAAGGCTGAGTGTCACACCGTTATGGGAGGCACCAGATGGCATCATTAACAGGAATGTTTGCCACTTATGTGCATGTGTGAAATTAAAAGTAAGATGACCTATCTTTGTTTTGAAAGCGTGGTGTCAGTGCTGTACAGGTGTTAATGACATTTGCAGTAAACTGAAATAGGCACTTCTGCTTATAAACAGGTCAGACTTGGCTTACAGCTTTTTCAAAGCCGTTTGTTAGATTGATAATTCCAGCTTGTGAGGAGGAAACAGACATTTTTGCCACAGAAAGATAATGCTCACTGTTATAAAATGGAGAACTATGTCCGCTGTTACTAAAATGTTGACTCTGTGACCCTACTAATCAATCTCCCCTCATATCCTGGACTATTATTTGGTACCTCGTGTTCCTTATTTTCAGTACAAAATGTTATGGTTTTTATTTTATTTTTTCCAAGCTTTTAACTTTATACCTCTCTCACGTTTTTCAGTGAGTTCAGTGTATTTAAATTGCTGCCTCTGTCGCCCCGAGTCTATACTCGGGCACAGTGAGGTGCCTCTGCCTTCTCTGAGCTCTGGCTCCGCTCCTGTCGCTGCTGAGTGTGTGTGTGTGTGGGTGGGCAGCTGCCTCTGCAGGCTGGCTCAGAGACCAGGGCAAGCTGCCCCTTGGCTGCTGCTCCTGTGCTCAGGCCAGGGGTTCCCGTGGGGCTCCTTTCCCCCGGGACTGCCGGGCGTGTTCCTCTCTCAGAGGGATGTGGAGCTCATGGGGTCAGTCCTTGGCCAAAACCCAAGTTTGTATTTGCTGCTCTCTCTCCTTCTGCCTTGGAGAATAAGCTGTAGACAGATGACCTGGGAAGCAATGACTGCTGTCAGAGGACTAGAGCCAGCCATGTGCTTTACCCCCTTGCCAGCTTGAATGCTTTGATCGGGTTCCTGTGCCTTCCTGTCCTTCCCTTTCTTCCCAGAAAAACAGGGGAGAACTGAGCTCTCTGAAAGTGGCCCCATTCCGAGTTCATTTCTTTGGCCTTTGAGGCAGAGCAGCAAGCAGTCGTCAGGTCCTTACATGAGTGTGAACTGCCCAGCCCTCTCTGGGCTGGAGATCCAAATGTCAGCACTCAAAGGGAAAAAGAGCAGCTTTTTACCATGGTAACAGTGGTTCTGCAAGGAAATTAAATAGATGTGTCCATACTCTGCTCTCCTCTGCTGCTGGTTGGAGTTAAGCAGGAAATCCCTGGTTTTGTGCAGAGTCCCAGGGACTGGCATGCGATTGGTTATGAATATAGAGGTGGCTTTTGCCTGAAGCTGAAGATCAGCATTTACCCATATAGGCGTAATAATGGTGTAATAATACTGACTTCATTCATAAAGGCCTTGGGGATCTGTGGATGAAAATATTCTGTGAAGGCAAGGAGCTATCTGTCCGAGACAGTTCTCAAATAAGGGTTCGTTGACAAAGACAAAACTATTAAGGCTGCACTCTTCATCACTGTTTCTTTTTCTGTTTTCTTTTCCTTCTGTTTCTGGTGTTTGTATAAATCTGTGAATGCTTGGAAACAGCTTTTGAAAACATGTTTGCAGAGATTTCTAATGAGGCTTTTTGGAATGTAGCGAGTATTTAGAAAACAATTCCTAATGCAGGCTGAAAAAGCATGCATTTTCCAATCAGTTTTGTTCATATCACCTCGGCAAACATTGATGTTTCTTTTTTTAACTTGTGGTTCAAATGGAGCTTGAAATTAAAATAGCTCTGTTTGCTCACCTTCTTGTTTGCCTGCCACTGTCGCTGAGCTCAGCACTGCTCCCGTAAGAGGTTTGTTAATTGTTTTCACCGCTTCTGATGGTTTTTACAGTAACAGTTCAAATCGTGTGGATCCTCTAGAGCAGTAACTGTCGCTCAGGTTTCTCAGTAACAAATGTGGAAGTAAAACCAAAGCATTGCAGGCAGATGTAGAATCCCACAAGACAGGGCTGGGAGGGCCCCTGCCAGTAGTAGTGGGGGATCAGTGAAGATGCCAAGAACATAACAAATGAGTCGGCGCCGTGTTTGTGATACAGTGCCCTGAGCAGCCCTTCTGAATGTGGACCACTTCAAGATACTTGAACTGCAGCCAACACTTCAGTGTGTTTAGCTGAGCAAGGCCCAAGTCCTCAGGGTCTAATAAAGTCAAGTCTTAAGTTTAGTGGTCAGACTTGATGGCCTCAGAGGTCTTTTCCAACGTAAAGGATTCTGTGATGCTGAGAATTCTGCAGCGTTAGGGAGCCTTTGCATGGAGAGTCCCAGAGAGGAGTGCAGCAGCTCTGACACACCACTGAGTGTTACTGGGATAGACTTTTCCAGTGCCCAGTTCAGAACACAGTGTTGTTCTCTTCCTGTCAGGGCTGAAATCCTTTGTCCAGATTTTTGGTTTTACATTTTTGGGTGTTCAATTTCCATGGGTTTTTGTTAGCATGAAGCTAACATTTGCTATAAACCCTGACTGATTGTAGAACAATTATAATAAATGTATATAGAAACCCTTCAGCTAGCCTAGAGTCCAGTGTTTAAAAACAGATCTAAAAGGAGCCTCAAAATATTCTGGATGTGAGTTTGTACCATCAACATATAATGTAAAGTAGTGAGTAAATGTACCACGAATCCATTCCCAAGGCACGTGCAAACCAGGCAGGAGAGCTGGGCACGAAGCTGTACGTGGCTGGAAAGTGCAAAGGAAATAATGTGTTTGCTGAAACCTAATCAGTATTTCATGTCTCTTTTCCCTTTGGTTGCTTGGGGCACAGGATGTGTGAATTCTGGATGCTGTAAATGAATCCTGCTCTGGCCCATGTTATGCTGTGAGATCGTGAGTGAAAGCCATGGTTCCCATGCAGGGTGTGTGTTGTCAGTGTCTGGGGACTGCACCTGCGTTTCAATGAGGTCCGGTTTGAAGGCCTCTGAGTGATGGCACTGGCTGTCCATGTGCAGGAATAGCCCCATGATCTGATGCCAAAGGGCCACTGCTGCCAATGGCCACCACTGCCAGCTCCGCTTGTCCCTCTGCCCCCCGATGGGAGCAGCGTGAGGGGGGCAGGGATGCCAGTACCCCAACTAATCATTTGATAACCAAAGAAAATCCTCTTTTCTGGGCTAGATACGCTTTTTCTAACAATGGCAATTAATGCTTTTCGCCTTGCATTACTTAATGATTGCTGCTTTATTTAATAGATTGGATACAAAATAAACGTGTTAGTTTGCTATTGACCTATCAATTATGATGTCTGATTACCCCTCTGGGGAACACGTGTAGCCATTTGTCCTGACATTTTGTTAAAATAGGTGGTATTATGGGACCAATCCACCTAATTCCTTACTCCCCAGGGTTGTTTAGTGTACTTAGCTGTAGAAAGGTGATTTCTGGAGCATGACAGCTGCTGGTGTTGGGGCCATTGTGTGGGGAACAAAACGGGTTATATTCTGCTCATAGGCTGCCTTTGTGTCACTGGTACAGAAGCCATTTCATGAATTAGACACAACTCTTCCCAGGGAAATTGTATTCCCGCTTTCATTGCTGCAGTGCGTTAAAATAAACCATCAGCACAGCAGTGGAAGGAGATGTTTGAGCTTGGCGTTGCTGTGAGCCCTGTTGGGTTTCTGCTGTTTGCTGCTGGCATTCCTGCCTGTTTTCATTGGTTAGGTACATTACAAGTAGCTTCTTTCCATGTTTTTTACCATTTTATTAATTTATTAAAAGCCACGTTTCAACACAAACATCACTTAATCATTTTTCCTCCAGGAGTTGTTGCTTTTCTAGAAAGTTGCAAGTCTGTGTATGCAGCAGAACCCAGCCTGTCAGAACTGCTGTCTGCCAGTCCTGGGAATGTGAGCAGAGATGAGGGCACCGTGTCCTCCACGCCTCGCTGTGGGGCTGGGAGAGCTCTGCACATGTCAGCACTGCCAGAGCAACAACTCGTGTAGCTGGGGTGTAACCATTTAGTGTGCTGTAAGAAACACAGAGTTTGTTTTCGAGTAGTGGGGGATGTCTGTAATGCTTGGCATTGGTTCTTCTCGTTTCCTAAAATCTCTTCTAAAGATGCACGCTTTCAGGGAAATACAGAGGGCTTTTTCAGTTCCTGAAATGTGGAAGTGTTATAGACATAGACTAATTTATGATTAAAATACTTTCTGCTGGCAGATCCTTCTGTAAGGAGAGTTCAACCATGTTCAAAAGCACTGGCTTTGGATGGGATTTTGGAGGTTCTCTGTAGGGACTTGCCTGTGTCCTGTATAACCCTGGTTTGGAGCAGCAGTGGTTCTGTCCCTCGCCATTCTTCACTGTGGCCATGTGCTGGCTGCCACACAGCTGACCTCTGTTAAGCAGCCACCCTGGGCTGGCATACTTTTTGAAGTATCTTCTGGAATTTTCCCAGGGCAGTCCAGTCCCTGAGATGAATCTGGCTCACCACTGGATGTCATCGTTGCACTGTGGTGAACTGCAGCTCAAAGAACATTTGTCTGGCAGTAAAAAATAATGTTGCCTGACCAAAGGTGACATTTAATTTTGCCACATTCTAAATGACTTGCTATGAAGTCATGCCATTGATCCATAATGCTTCCTTAAGGGATAGGGCAGCACTCTAGTGAGTTCCACAGTGTAATGGGGCTGTGCTGAAACCTCAGCTGTGGAGCTCCACCAGTGCAAAGACATGGCATAAAAGATCTCTTGGGGATCTCAATGTGCCATGTACTTATTGAGGGGGCACGTGTAATTACCACAGCTTTAAAATAAAGTACTTACTCTTCATCTATTGAGTTACTCTGTCAGCTGATATGCAGGGAATATATTTCAACTGTACTTTCATAGGAGGAATTTAGAGGACTTAATTTTATTAGTGCTGTCTCCTATTTGTAGTAGAGGAGAACCTGTTAGAAGCCTTAGGTTGCTTCCTTCTTAAGTGTCACAGCAGGAATTTATTGGAGAAGTGTCTGACAGATAACAGAAGTGGTTCCATTTTGTATTGGTCTTCCAGTGCATTTATGAACCTGCAGTTACCCATTCTGTGAAATGGGAATGTAGGCAACCCAGAGCAATAGGAAAAATGCTAAGTATGTTGTACTGCGAGATGGAAAGTATTTCCATGTCTTTCTTCAGAAATGTGAGAGCTAAATATAGTCAAGGTGAAAAAAACCATAGTCAAATGCAATATTATCTCTTGTCTCTTAGCTGCATATTTGTTTTGAGGATCTCTGTTAGGTAGCGAGACCTAGAGACACATGGGGGGAAAAAAACCACATGGAGTTTATTCCCTTAGCCAGAGTGTGTGTGAAGTGGTATGGAAGCTGAAATTAGTAACTACCAACATTGCAGTAAGATTTGTGACTGGAATATTGATCCCAGTGACATTGAGGCACTCATTCACTCATGTGGCAGCCTGGCTTTCCAGGTAGCTGCTCTGTGTTTAAGAAAAGAGAGGGATAATATTGGAAAGGGAGTTTTCAATTAAACACGCAAAGACACTCAAAATAGAAGTTCCTAATTCATTTACAAGTAAAACCATTTCTATAAATAAACCAGCAAGAGTAAAAACTGCTCTATGAGGTATAAAAATGGCCTTAGCAGTATGTAAATGCAAGTTCCTGAGGTGTTTGATAAATGGCAGTGAGTGATAGAAGAGGCAATGTTTTGTCCTCTTCTGCAAGGATTCCAGAGCATCTTGCTCAGGAGAAGCCAGACCATTGAGCTGTTGTAATTTTCTGTGACCTATTAAACATGCACATATTCCACGTATCTTAGTACCACTTACCTGGTGCCGTGCACAGAAAAATGGTATTAGTCATGTCAGTGAGCCATAAGAAGTTTTGTGTCAATGCCGGATAATGCATCACTGAGAGTTTAATGATTCCTAGCAGGCTTCGACTATTTTTGAAATGCATTTTTATGTCTTACGTATTTTTTTACAGCTGAACTATTCTTTGAACCACACAAATCGAAAGCTGGTGCTGGAACCAAAAGTGTGTATCAACACTAGAATTGTGGTGGTTGGTGCATCCGACGTTGGACTCTCTTTTCTGGAAACGCTGATTTTTTGGTAAGTTTTTTATTTTATTTCCTTTGCTGAAAAGGATGTGATCCCTTTTGTATGAAGGGGGTTGTTTCTTGCATTTAAAGCGTTCCGTGGGTCCATCTCAGTACTTGGTGTTAAAGGTCTGAGCACCTGCGGATGTAGGAATGGGTGCTGGCGTCCCGGATGCCTTGGGACTCACAGGATTCCAAGCAACTCCCAGTTGCACTTGGATCCTTAAGGTGAAGGCACGCTGAAAATGAGAATTGAAAACACCTAGAGTTGCTTTGGCCGTTGTTCTTAAACCACAGTCTTGTGGGGGGAGATGGAGTCGATGGCCCTTTGCGTGTGCTCCCGAGCACTGTTGACCTTTAAAGCCAGTCGTGGCATCCCAAAGCTGTCTGAATCTCCCCTTCCCTAAGTCTGAGGCAGGGAAACCAGTGGATGAGTTCTGCTGTTTAACGGCCTTCCCAAAGCGAGGACAGGGTGCTCTCTCTGGTGTCTCACTGTTGTACCTCCGCAGCAGCAGTTTCAGGGGAGTACTGGGGAGTCAGACTCTGAGAATGCAGTTCCTTTGATGCAGTTGGTGTTTCCTGCAGAGTTTAACCACACATACTAGAAATGTCATGAAAGACTTGCAGAAATGAATATAAAAGTCAAATTCTGAACGTGATTCTTACAACAAAATGCAACAAGAACTGAAAGTGTCTGGTGCTTTTATGGGAGGCAGAGAATGGAAATTTCCACCTTTTTTTTTTTCCCCCAATTAAGCCAACAACCATTGATAACATCACAAATGATATTTTCAGTACATCAAGAGAAGAATAAGTTGAAGTGCTTTATAAATGTTGTATTGCTGGAGCAGCGCAGGAAAAAATTTCTGCTTCTTGCTCTTCTCTTAGTTCTTGACTCCTGTAAAGCATCCCATCTCAGGGTAAATAGTGTCCTCTCATCCTCCTGTTCTCAGCACCTTTTAGGCTTTCAGTTCCATCCCAAATTCAGTTAGACACGTACTTTAGAACTTCTAACCCCTTTCTTGTTACTCACCCTGTGCTCCTTGTCGCTGCCGTTTTGTTGTAAAACACTGTGGGGAAGCCAATGCATGTTTGTGCTCCGAGTGTGTCAGCTGAGCCTGTCTGTAGCAAACAGACCTTTGCAGGTGTTGCCCTTGGAGCTCCCTCCCTTTGCAGCCGGGGCTTGAGTTTGAACCAAACTCCGGCTGAGTTGCTGCAGGACACGTCCTCCTTGAGCTTGTCTTGGCACCCGGCCTCAGACACGGGGTGCTGCTCAGAGAACCACAGTGCCAGCAGGCAGCACTTAGTGCAGTGTCACAGAATTTATATTAATAGAGGTATAAATTTGGGAAGGATTAGTTTTTAATTTTCACATGAGCAGCAAATAGCCTCCTGATCAATGTGAAGGCCTTTTAAAACAATTTAGTTTAATTTACTCATAATTTTCTAATATTCCCTGCAAAGGTTACATGCACTAAAAATAGCTGGATTGAATCAATTTGTGAGCCTAATCCTTAAAAAGAGGAAGTAGTTTTCTCATCGTTATTCTTCATACTTAATTATTTTACATTACCAGTCACCATGGAAACATACAAATGTAATTCACTTACCGATGTGGCAATTATTAGAACTCGATCTTGCAAGTGTTTTCAACTTCTTTGAGACTGAAGAAATACATTTTTCATTAGGCAGGGAAATGATCCCGAGAATGAGCTCTGCTGCCCCGTGGCAGGATGCCTCCTGCTCCCGCTGTGCCATGGGCAGCACATCCTGGGGCACAGTGCTCCTGGGGCACAGTGCTCCTGGAGCAGTGCCTTGGAGCAGCCATGGCAGCACTGCTCACCCACCCGGACCCCAAACGAGCTTTAGACTTTTCCATGATGCTCGGGCAACGTGTGCAGGTATACGTTTTCAGCTGTGGTGCTGCTTTTCTCGAGATGCACAGGGATTTTTTGTTCTTTTCCTGGAGGGCCGGGTGGCTGGTGGAGGCAGCAGCGCTGCACTAGCAGGGGCAGAGCCTGGTGCCTGGCCAGCTGTTGGTGTGACAGCGGCTCTGGGGGTACAGTGTGACAGCGGGTGTTTTTTTATTTGTTTGGTTGATTTCTTTTTCTTGTATTCTTTCCTTTGCTAGTTTCAAAGGGGTGGGCAGGGTAGCAGGGTTATAACGGCCAGGATGACACAGGATTACAAACCCCAGTGCTCCCAGTTTATCCCCAGGAACCAGGGGCTGGTTCCTGGAGCAGCATGTAAACCGGGGCAGCAGGGATGGAGGTTTGGCTTAGGGAACATGGAGCTTGCTCCCAGCAGTGTCTTGTCACTGGTTCCAGTGCAGGGAACCCACTGGCTTTTATCCACCTCTTTGCATATAGCTGTGGAAAGCACTGTTGTCTTCAATTATAGGGAAAACCATTTTTAATCCATGGTTTAGAAAACCTCTTTAATCCAGACCCTGATGTAAGCAATGACTTATTCTCTGAGGATGCTGGAATATACATAACATGCTGCATGAGATAGATTTCACAACAATTTCATATGAAATACTGTGATTTTAGGCACCATTCAATTATGGCTATTTCCCTCTCCACGTGGGTGCATTAAAATAACTATTGCATTTAAAAACCAGATGGATTAAAGTACGTTTTTGTCAAAGCCCTGAACTCCTTTCTCAAAGTAGAATTGGAATCCAGCACAGCAAACCTGAGTTTTTCGCTGCAGGGTGGTGTCTCCCACTGGAGTTCGGGGTACCCAGGACCAGCTCCGAGGTGGCAGGGTTTGAGCAGGGTTCCTGACGGAGCCCTTTATCTGGCAGCACCGGGGTACAAATATCCTGCACATCTGGCCTGTTTGGCTGTGGTTAGCATAATGCTTGCTGGTTAATTAGGCTTTTTATCTTTGCATTTGTCTGGGAACATCTGAAGCCTTCCATGTTGCCTGTCACTAATTAGTTGACTAATTAAATAGTTAGTGCTTACTTGCTGACCACAGAGCTAACACGCAGTGAATGGGTTAGTGATGCCCATTGTTTTGTCCTATCTGTCTTTGCCACATGAGCTGACACACGTGTGCACCCTCTGCCTTCCCTTCATAGCAAGGCAAGCCCAGGCCATGTGCTCAGTGTCACCGGGCCTGCATCCCCCCGACACTGCTGCCTTCCATCTCCTCTGCTGAGCGGAGCTCAAGTCATGACAGAGATAAATCAGACGGGTCAGAGCTGGCCTTGTTGCGCAGTCGGCATCACAATGGACGCTGGCAGTGACTGATACCAGACATAAACGAGGGGAGAGGATGTGGGTCAGGATCAGCCTTCCTAACAGCCTCTGCCAGAAAAGGAGGCTCAGTTAGCATCAATATGGGCTTATTTTATAGTTACGGTCTTGCTTTTGAGACTCTCTGCAGTTTTAAATAACATGATTTCAACTTGAAATACTTGCCCTTTAAACATATGCAAGCACTCTGAGCCCAAACTGTTCTTTCACACTTGAAATTTGTAAGTATTTGTAGATTTTCTCTTGTTACTATTTGTATTTGAATACCTCTAACTTCTTGGTGAGTGTTAAAGCTGATCTTGGAAATAGTAGTTTTCTCATAAAAAGCCTGCTCAGAATTGGAATGAGTCACAAGGGTTTTTATAGAATGCTGGGCTGCATCCGTCATCCCCTCCTGGTGACTCAGTGGGACATCCACAGCTCTGAGCCTGGTAACCTGGTACCTCTGATCGATGCAGTTCAGAGCAAATAACAGCAGCATTCCAAGTGCAAACACTACACCGAGGTTCTGCAGCTCTCTGCTAAAGCCATGGAGGAGATGTAACCACTTTCCCTTCTGTTCGTATTTGGTTTTGTTTGAAGTTTGTTCCCGGAGCTGCGGCGGAGGTGTGGTGCTGAGCCCTCCAGAGCAGTCTCCAGGCTGCCTGAGGGTTGGCTTGGAAGCACAGCAGATTGTGCAGGCTGTTGCAGTGGAGAAAGAATGGCTTGTTCTGTCTAAGCTGGGGTCCTGCCCACTAGTGATTAGCATGGGTTTGATTCCTGTGCATGGCTGTGTGTGTACTCTGAGGGGCAGGGTGAGGGTGCTGGCCTGTGGAGGTCACTAACTGAAGGGATGATGTTTGGCATCGGGGGTTTGGGGTCAGAGCTGACTCCTCTGCCAGCTGTGTCCCTGTCCTTCCTGGGCTGCCAGCTTTATGTCCTGAGGATCTGGCACCAGGGGGTGCCTCAGAACATGCAGTTTTGGTAAGTTGTCTGCTCTCCTGCTGGCAGGAGGAGTGCATGTGGTTAAACCTCAGGCCTTCCAGGTTCAAGGGCAGTCTGTCTGGTGGCATCTGGGAGCATTTCGAGGGTGCACACTCTGAAGGCAGCATTGCCGGATTTGCACCAGGCTACATCATGGAGTCAGAATACTCATCTCCTCTGCAATAGCTTGGAAAATTGGAGTCTGGTAGACAGCCATAAAAACCCCACCACCTTAGTTTTAACATGGGTAATTGGCCAATGATATTAAAAATGTGCTATTAGCAAGCTCGCTGAAGCACTCACACAGCAGCAAGCAAACCGATGAAGTTTCAACCACGCTTTAGTTTTACTGCCCAATTTATGGTACCTTTATTTGTGGAAAATGGTGTTGATGTCTCTCAACTGTGGTCTGGAATCTGCCAGATGATTAAACAGCAAGAGACTGTAACTACCAAGGCCATCATCAAATATCCCTCATTTTCTGTCTAGAAAAATAATTGCCCTTTTTGAAGAAAATGAAATGCTGGAACACTTGTGGAATGGAAATTAAAATTTTAGGAAGGAACTCACTGAAGCAGTGGTTGGATGGTACTTTGATTAGGTCAGACTCAAAGCTAACTTAGATTTGGGATGGTAGTGCTGCCCTCATGAACTCTGTAGCTGTGGAAGGATATGGATGGGTCTGATTTAGCTGTGTGTTTTGAGTGGGCAAGAAAAAGAACTCTTTAGATTTCCCTGCCCTGATACAGAACAATTCATACTGTTAGAACTCTGCCATGTTGATTTTAGTAACCTGGGTCCTGAAAATGCTGCAGATCTTGAGTGGATGCTCTAGTTTTTGTAAGCAAAACCAGTTGCTGGGAAGTGAGAGGTGACTGGAAGGGGCAGAAGCAGTGACAGCCACAGGAGGGGGCTGAGGTGTTTCAGAGTAATGAGTTATAAGGTGGATGAGAGTTCAAAAGGAGAAACTGGAAAAAGACATGTTTGGTAATGTTCAGAGAAAAATCTAGATTGTAGACTGATGTAAAGCCACCTAAAAAAAAGAGGAATTAGTAAAGGAATTGGAAGGCAAGAGAGTCAGAGTTGCTGATGTGTTTAATTGTATTGCCTAGGAAAAGGCAATATAATTAAACAGCACAGAGGACGAGAGACAAGCAATATAACCACAATAAAATAACCACGGAGAAGGAAATCTAGGACTAATCACTTGAAGGGGGAAGAGTAAGAGGACTGGTTTATATAACCTAGCAGGAGAATCCAAATTTAACTGGAGAGGAACAGCTTATGAGACAGGATTGCCCTGGGTTTGCTGGGATAGAGTTAATTTTCTTTCTACTGGCTGTGTTTGGATTGAGTGTGAGAATAATGTTGGTAACTCACTGATGTCGTCGAACCATCAAGTTCAAAGTTTGGTGAGAGACACAGCTGCCAGTGGTGGAGAGACGAGCACTCCCAGCATCTGTGAAGGGTGTTAGTCAAAGGGTGAAGGAAATTTCTTTAGCTCTTTAATGGATTCTTGCTAAGGTGTCAAAAATGGTGACAGTGGTGGCTTTCATGGCCTGGGCTTAGAGGTTGCTCTTCTTAGGGTGACAGCATCTGATAAGCTTGGCAGGAAGTTTCTGGAAAAAAAAAATGCAAAGCACTGTTTCATCACAATGGAAGTTTTTGAAGGGACTCTGTTGTTTTAATACCAGGAGGAAACAACTGGGGCACGATGAAATATTTTACTGAGTTGTCATGGGCCGGGTTGTGTGGAAAGCCCCTCCTTGACCCTTGCATTGACAAGTGTCCCAGTAAACACTGTGCTGTTATCCCTTCTTTTGTTGAGCAAATTCATTTACAATCTTAACACTTTTTCCTAAGGTTGATCCAAGGGAGAACTGGCTAATCTTTGTTTACTGGTAATTGAAGAGGGATAACTTGTAGATGGACATCTGTTGGTCTGCAGTGAATCTGGAATCCTGCTCTGGGGGATGTAATTGATGCCCTCAGAGAAGGTTGTGGAGAAGAGGTGCTTTTGGTAGGTGTTGATGCAAACAACAAGCCCTTCTGCTGCTGCTGAAGCCAAGTACGGCTGCCCCGGGAGGCAGAGGCAATGGAGGGAAGGGAAAATGCTGGGGCTGGCAAAGGAATTCAGTGGAGAGACAACATGGGAATACATTGCTCGGAAAGGTGGCTGCAAGCAGGGCTGTAGTGCTGAGTAACACGTTTATCCTGGAGTGACAACATGAATGAGCGGGGTTTCTTTCTAGTTACTGATATGAGTAACCTTTGTTAAGCTGGGCATTTCTGTCTGGAGTTTTGTGTGGACCTGGGAAATCTGTTAGAATATCTTTTCCTTTTGGAGATGTCTCCAAGTCACATCCTGATTGTGCGTTCTTGAACTGTTTCTTTAAAAAAAAGTCCTGCTTTGGGTAAATCGTTCTGTTTACGGGGAAAAGGAGAACTGTCTGCATCTGCCTTGTACAGTGAGACTGACACCTGGACATGCTGAGTTCCTGTGCCTTCAACACAGGTTATGGTCTGTTGGGACTCTTACCATCATCTCTGCTTCTGCACTCCTTCCTCCCCACAAAATCTTAATGTTCCTTTTTTGTTTCAGAGAGATTTCTCTGATTTCAAAGTTTTGTTAATGCAAGACTCTATCACATCTTACTTTTCTGCATTTAGTGCTGAAATCAGGCTATTTTTTACAATTTTCAGAATTATCTCGAGCTGCCATTTTTATAAGGGCTTTGCTGCAGTGAAGCTGAGAGGATCCAGTGTCATTAAGACTTTTCTTTTGGATAGGTTATAATTTCAGATATTATTGTTTAAAGATTATGTACACAGGAGAACAGTTCACATAGTTACCAGTTTTAGGAGGCAGATAAAGCATTATCTTCTGTCACGCTTTTATTTTAGTTTTTATTGATGATTGGAAAAATAATTTTAAAAGCCGCAGGATTTCAAATAAATTGAAATGCTCGGGTTCATGGAGACTACTTCGCTGCACTTTATTTTTTGTAACAAAAGTGATTTGACTTGTTGTGATAATGAGGGGCTTAATGAAAGCAATTAATTAAATTATTTGTTCAGGCAGTTTCCACCATCTAAGCCTCCATCATTATGCCACACACAGAAGGAAAAAAAAAAGGTAGCAAGACATCAGACAAAAAATGCAGCAAAATGAGCAAGGAATACTCTAAGAGATTCACAAACACCAGGATATGTGTAAAAACTGTACTAAAACTTTTCTGTGTGTCCTTTTGATTATGCTCAGTAAATTGGTAACCCTGTTTTATTTTGAGGACAAGGGTATTCAGACTCTTTTTGTAGCCGTTCTCTGGAGCTGTGCACTGAAACCCAACACCTTTTACTTATTTCCCTAGATACTCTAATCCCTCCCTGCTTTACCAGTATCTTTGAGCTGTTCTTCCCTCTGTATCCACAGCAACGTGAATCCCTGCTGGAATTATTTGCTTCTAAAATGCAGGTGCACTTGTTTACCGTTGCACTGGTTCAGGCTCTTGGCTTGAAGACTTTTTCACCAAGTGGGAACCTCCACTTTGCCCTGTTTCAGTCAGGCATTGTTATATTTATTAGCAGCATCTGAGTCAGTCCCAGTGCTGACACCCACTGCCTGTTTCCAGGGCCTTGGTTGTTTTCAGTTAAGAGCTTTTAGGCACCAGTGAGGAATCAAAGGCTGTGCTAAATAAGCCATCCTTTTGTTAGCCTAGGACTAATAAAGCTCAAAATCCCCAACCTGTCACCCTGTGGTGACTCTGCCAGTGCCCGGCAGGAGCCGCAGCTCCCTTCTGGTGCTCAGGCTTGCCTTTAAGTGCCTGTATCTATGTAAATGTATTTTAAATCCTGGGGTTCTGCGTGCCACCTACACTTGTGGAGCCAGGCCTCTGCAACACAAGAGACGGCATTTGTTACTTATTTAAAGATTCTGGTAATTTTCACAAATACCACCAGCCCGTGCTCAAACACTGAACAAATTCTGACACTTGGCAGCAGCAGGGGTTTGTCTCTTTGCGTGGAGCTGTGCCGGGAGCTGTGCGGGGCAGAGTGCGGCACCCTGAGCACGGGCACCAGCCCTGGCAGCTCTGCCCCTGCACCACCCTGCCCTTGGGGAGCTTCCAGCCAGGCTGCTTTGGGCCTTGGTTTTCCTCAGTGTAAAGTGGGCATCAAAGATAGTAGATGCTAATCAACATTTTGATGCCTGTGAGATGAATGAGTGGGAAACATGAATTAGTGTTTGGGGCATATGGGGATGCCATGGGAGCGCTGAGGTAGAAGTAAATCATTAGTTAGTAAATCATACTGACTGAAAGGTCTGATTGAAGCCTCCCGCTCAGTGGGGAAAAAGGGAACAAATACCATATGACTGAGGAAATCCTGGATGCCTCCGTGTGGACTCAATAGAGGTAGAGCATCTGCAGAGGAAAATGGTATGTGACCAGATCAATAAAGTGCATCATTGTGAAGTCATGCAAAAGAAGCACATTAATGGTGCCTAGAACTTGGATTCTGCCCTGTTTCTGATGCTGGCTCACAAGGTTTCCATCCTAAATATTAACAGTATTTAAACGTAATGTTATTGTAGCCCCTGGATTTGAACACCTGTTGGCAAGAGGCCGTGCGGTCTGTGCAGATGACTTCAGCTCTGCACTGAAAGGCAATCTCCTTGCTCTGAGGATAGGAGGATGTGTGGGGTGTTTGTATAATTAATCCCATGTAAATAAATGCCCAGGAGCTGTGCTATGTCGGTGTGTGAAGTTACTGTGGTTGTTGCTCGCATCCCAGGAGCGGCGCTCCCTGTGTGCAGATGGCATCGCTCTTACGCTCTGCCTTCAGCTTCGTGGATCAGGCTCACTCTCATTTACATAAAGACCATTTTGTATCACTCAGCCAGCATAAGGTGGCCATAAATGAAGAGCAAATTCTATTTACATCCACCTCTGCAGAGTGACCTTAATTTAAATGAGAATCAGGCCCATAATCTGTATAAATATATGCACTCTGTTACATTAAGGTTATTTATTACTTTGTGCTCGGCCTGAGTATGCATGGAGATTTACCACAGATAATCCATAATCCAGAATTAAACTATTAATATGCATTTTGAGAGGGGCAGCCATAACCTTGAAATTCCTTGGTTTAAGTATGACCTTTAACTTTGTTTGAATATATTTTTTAAATGTATGAATAACAAATTAACATTGGTTGATAAAAAACATTCTGATTCCTTTGTACCATTTGCATCAGTTCATCCTTAACTTACAGAAAGCCTTGAAGATTAGAAGGCTTAATCACTCATAATATTTATTTGTTTTCAAATGTCAGATCACATTTAGTTCAACATACTGTCAGTCTTGTCCCCCTCCTCGCCTCGGCATTACTGAAACTGTGGTGGAAATTGTTCTTGTCTTTGTATCCAGAGACAGCTGCATCTGAGCGAAGTGAAACACTTTGTCCCTGTGTAAAGGAATTGCTTTCTGTATCCTTCTGAACATGGAATGCTGAGCTATGCCATTCCTTTGACATGCCCTCCGAATTTCTTCCAACTGGGGCCGTTTGTTTTTCTTTCCACAGGCCGCGTCTCAAGTTCAACAACCTGACCTTGATTTCCATTCATGGCCTTCCAGGAAAAGACCCACAGAGCTCGAGGCATAGAAGATTTTTAATTAACAGGTTTGACTTCACATCTGAACACTTCCATAGCTCCTGCAGAAAACATAACACTTTGTAATTCTTGTGAACTCGTCCTAAATTTTAGATACATCGTAGAGACCCTCAAAATACTCCAGTCTGTTTATCCAGCATGCACTCACCTGCAAGAGGAGTTGGGTAGAATTACGAGTAGGGAAATAGTGCCAAAGCAGTAACTTCAGGACAGCAATCCATGGTGTTATACCAGGACAGGGGTCTCTGCTTTCCAAGGCTTTCTTTAGATTGTTTAGATCTCCAGGCTGAAGACAAATGACACAAGATGTCTGCTCACTTTTTAAATCTTGTTTGATTTTTAACTGTAGTGAGTTTTGTTCTAAATAATGCTGAACCAAAGAACATACAGAAATTAATATTAGTGATGTGACAGGGACAGACTCAGAGCAGCACGTGGTGGGATGCAGAGCCCACCAATGGTGGTGGGGATTTCGCTGAGTACAGGGGGAATTGGTGCTGTTGATCAGTTTGGCAGAACTGTTTTGCATTAGTTCTGCTGCTCCTGGGCTGTGAGTGCCAGTCCCTGGGCTGTGGCAGTGTGTCCCCAGTCCCAGCCACAGCACTGTCCCAGACCAGGGCTGTGCACAGCTGAAGGGAAAAGGTGGAAGAGCCCTGTCTAGGGACTGTCAAACACTTCACAGGCTTCCTTGTTTGCCAATAAATGTAATAGCTTCCATTTAGTCAGATAAAATCTTACCTACCTCTTTAAAATTCACAGTACATAATTCTCATTTAAGTACAGTATTTTTGGTTTTTATTTCCGAATAAATCATCGCTGTGGACTTGAACATGACTTTGAACCTTGAGAAGCATAGAATTAAAATGGATCAGTTATTCTGAGTGGTTGGGGAATGAACTTACACAAAGTTATTTAGATTTGGCATGTGACTCTTCAGAGACTTCACATTGTATTTTACCAAATCTTTTCCTCAGTGAGCAGCAGTGCACTAAAGGGCTGGCTCTTCAAATAACAAAACAGCTCCACGTCTGCTTGCTGAACCTTACAAATGAAATGTCTACAAAGATGTGAAAATGGTGTAGTGGGAACCTGTTTAAAACTATCTGATCTCATTTGGAATTTTGCCATGACAAGGAATTTTTTATAATTAGTTACCTGTATTAATTTTTGTACTGTAGAAAGGGTGTGTTCCAGTGCCAATCTAGCAAGTGAAAGGAATTTTATGCTCAAATAAATGCATGTACTCTTTTCCCTAAGTTCACTGTAGAAAAGAGTTGTACTAACAAAGCATCCTTCCTGACAGAAAGTTGCAGTTCAGAGCTGCCTCACTAGATTTAGCTGTTAGAATCTGAAAGCAGATTAAGAGTGAAAATTGAACTCTGCGGGGTATGATTTCTGAAAGCATCCCTGTGATTTTGGAGTGTCAGTCTCCTGGGAGCTGTGCACCTCAATTACAAAGGTGCTTTTGAAAACCTTCCTCTGTCCCTAATGTCCATTTTATTTATAGATTTCTGCATTATTACAGTTTAGCATTGTCAGTGGGTTTCTTCCCTTATGTATTTGCCTCTGATATCTGTGAGTACAGAGGATGCAGAGCACCTCAGAAAGCCTGGCAATTCAAACCTAAAATTCCCCAGGTTGTGAAATCAACTGTATTTGTTCCTGCAGCATCCTGAATGCCAGTTTGGGGAATTTGGTAGCAACAATTAATGTGGAACCAGGAGCTGTGTGTTGGGATGTGTGTCCTGGTGTTAATGGCAGAGCAGCAGCTCCCAGTGCTGGTCTCTGCCCGCACTCTCTGCTACAGCTGCCGGTGCCACAGAAAAGCATCAGATGCTTGAGCACAGGCTCAGCCCCTTCTGTTTAATCACTTTTAGGCCTGTGGGAGAAAGCGGAATGTTTTTCATCACTTGAGTATCAAAAGAAAGTCAGGTTCTTGGGCCTCTAAATGGCCACGAGCTTAGTTTGGCAGATGGAATGTATTTTCTGTAGGGACTTGAGCTCACAGCCTGGGTGAAGCCCAGGGTCTCTGTACTGCCCATTCCTCTCCTGAGGTCCTAGCAGGGGTGAGACTCAGCTTCTTTCACACAGTATGTTCATGGTCCTTCTTCTTGCTGTGCTGCTGTGGTCTCATAAGCCAGATATCTGTGTGACAGCAGCCGTTCGTCTTCTTTGCTTGTTTTAAACCCGTTGCATTCTTTTTCACTACGTGCTATTGGTTTATTGCTCTACAAAGCTCTAAATGGGCTTGTCCAGTCCTACTGAAAGAACCTAACTGAACAGGCTTTGCCTGGTGCAGGTTTTCAGTATCCAGGAGGTATGGAGTTGAGCTCAGCTGGGTCTGCGCAGTGGCCAGCAACCTCCTGTGCATTTTCATGGTGGGCCATTGCCAGGCTCAGCGGTGTTCAAGGGTTATGAAGGACCTAGACGGGAATGTTCTCTCTCTGGTCCTCCTCATGTTTTATAGTGGTGTGTCTGTTGTACATCTGTACAGAAGTATTTTATCTTCTGGAATCTTTCTCTTTGTAGAAGGCTGTTAAGCAGAGAGGGTGGTGCAAATGCAATGATAAGTGTCCTGGTATTTGCTGTGTTGGATATACCTGGTGAGGGCATACTCTGAACCTTCAAAGATCTGTGGAAATAATTGTAATTTTCATTACTGAGGCATTAAAAGCGGTTTTGTTCCATTTGGATTTTGCTTTAAAATCGGCTTTTTAAAATAGCAGCTTCCAGATCTTCGATACTTCTCTCACACATAGGGATATCTGATGCTTTTTGCTTGGAACAGGCTGTACCACCCCTGAAACATGAGAAAAGCAAATTTTGTCTGAGACTGTCAAATTCAACAGGTGATTTTAGGGTACTGACACTGAATTCACACTGCCAGAGGACGTTGCTTGTGATGTGTGCTCCACGCGCACCCTGAACATCCTGGAGCTCAGGACCAGTTTAATGTGTTTTTAGTATTTGTCATTCTTGCATTGTGGAAAAGTTCATTTGGAGATGGGTCACCAATAGAGACTTGAGATCTCTGCCTTTTACTTGTAGCTCTGACAACCATTTTCCTAGCTTTCTGTTTATTTTTTAACGTTTTGGACTAATGCTTTGGAATACGGGTGCTAAACTGATAGGGTGCATTCCCTGCACTTGTGTCTCACCATAGCCGTGACTGGTGAAGCTGAATAGCAAAGAAAGGAAAGCGGGGAAAAGCTGAATAAGGAAGTCTTGTCTTAGAGGAAGAATTGAACTGCTAAGGTATTTTCTTTGCAGGTTCAAAAGCTTCCACCTTGCATCAGCCTGCAAAGGAAAAGCAGAGTAAAGCATATATTTCTGAATTTGTTCTTAAATGATGTGATTGTAAGGGCCGGTGCTGGAAGGGATTGTTTGGTTTCAGCAGAAAGTTGTCAGTTTGTAACTGAGTATTTCCTAATGCCTAATCTTTTACCATAGACTGCAGTAAACTCACAGCAAGGGAGCAGGGAGAACCACTGGGGGCCTGGGCCGAGCTCACCAGATGTCTAATTAATGCCTGCTGTCAGCTGCCGAAATGTCACTTACAGATATTCTTTCTTCACAGCCACTGTTTTAATGATGAAGATTATGCACAGATGTCACTTTGTTCCTGGGTTAACGTTGTTGTTGGTAAAATGACTGGCATAAACCGCGCTGCCAAGTACGTTGTTGTTTCCAAAGAGAGCAAAGTGCCATACGACTACCTGGTCCTGTGCACGGGACAGAGCTACCAGGTGAGGAGTGAAATCCAGCACGGTATTCCCAGGTTTTCTGCAGTGGATGGTGCTCCTGGGATTAAGCAGAGCAGCCTTAGCAAGGGTAGCACCAGCAGCTTGCAGCCCTGTAGTGCAGCACGTTGGGCTGTGCCGCTGCCACTTCTGAAGCTGGGAGAGAGGAGGGTCGGGCAGAATTACCAGCAGTTACTGCTCGGGGGCGGGCATGAGGCAAAGCTGCCCGTGTTTTTGCCACCATAACCATTAAACCTGCTAAGGAGCAGGCTCAACTGACATGTGGCCCCAGCCGCAGGAGATTTAACTCCAGCTGGTCTAACACCATTTGACCTAGTTTTGGAAACGGAGAGAATTCCTTATCAAATTAATTACTCATCTCACGTGATGACCATGCCTAGGCACGTCTGTGATGCTGCTCGGTATTGTAGCACACAGCTGAGTTTCCAGTGAGACTGAAGCAGACCCTTAGCTGCATGTAAGATCTGGAATCAAGCTGAGCTCCAGCCCCACTCAGACTCCCTGGGCAGGGTGGCTTCTGGCTCCTGTATCCCCATGAGGCCGTCAGGCTGTGTAACCAAACGGGCAGCTTGGTACAGCCCCCCTGTTGCAGGGCTTTGCCTTACCTGGGTGGTTTGGTGTAGGAGCTGCGAGCAAGGCGTTTTGCCTTTAAAATCAGGAGATGGATGTGAGCAATGTCTGCAGCTTCACAGTGCTGTACCGTGTCCCGCAGCGGTGTCTGGCTGCGTGTGTGCAGCAGGCTCTGCGGGCTGGGATCCCTTCTCAGAGCTTAAACTGCAGCCCATGGTCACTGTTCAGCAGGGGTGAAACAAAAGCTGAAGTGGCAGCTGGAAAAGTGCTCCTAGGAAAAGGTGTTTGGAGGTAACTCTGACTTGCAAAATAATGTATGGCAAGTAACTGCAGTGGGGGAGAAAGATAAAGCAAGGGAAAAGGCAGGTTTTATCTGCCTTTGAGAAGAAATCCCATCATCATCTGTTCTCACTTTTAAGCTATACAAAAGGATAAGAAGAAATTAGTGGCTTCTGTGTTATTACATGAAACTCTAGTCCATCCTTTTTATAAGTTGTCCCTTATTTGGTAAGCAGTCAAATTAATGCTTTGTAAAACATTATCTGTTCTGATTTAGAGATCTACTTGATGAGTAAGATCTTTTGGTGTGATGCCTGGTTTTATATGACCCAACAGTATTTCAGTTGATCCAGTTGGCAGTGAGAACAGGGTTCAGGATGTGGCTCAGTGGTGCTGAGGTAGTCAGAGACGAGATTCCCTTTTTGCTCTGTACAGCTCAGATTGAGTTTGTTAGTGGAAAGCAGCATTCTGCAGTGTATGTGTTACCGAATCTTCACGTTTGAACCATCAAGCAGGTTTTGGTCCCTTTATCCGGGACAAAATCTGTCGCTGTAGAAGGTTGATTTTTGCTGACAAAATGTGGAGGCAGTCTGGCTTCACAAAGACTTTCCAAGGACCATTTAAAGTGGTCTGTGTTTCAGAGAGCTGCTGAGATCCCCTGCTGTGTGTTGGGACATTTCTGCTCTTTGCTGTGCAGTTCCTGGTGTTTGCCATGTGCCTCCACTTGCACCAGCAGTGCTGTTTGAAATGGTCACCCACATCCCACAGGCAGTAGGGAACACATGCTCACGTGTGTACACCCAGCTCAGCGTGGATCCATGTTCCCTGTGGCCATGGGTGTGTTTGCTGCTGCTGGGTGTGAGGAAGGGTTGGGATGTGCCAGGACAGCAGCCCTTGGGCAGCCAAAGTGAGTGTCGTGGTCTTTTAACGTCTCCAAGGTGCGTGCCATATATCCACTCACTGATTCATTTCTCCAGGCCTTGGCTCCCACGGGAGCAGGTATCAGTGGAGTTGCGAGTAAGTGGCCGCAGAGATACATGGAGAAAGTCCCTTCCAATCACTTCACTCTCAACGACACCCAGGACTGCTCAGAGGCAGCGCACTGGCTGGAGGAGAACCTCGTCCGCTCCACAGGTAAGGGGCTTCGTTAGCACACACACTTACAGAAATGTTTTCTAGGCTTATTGTTTCCTTTATTCCATGGCGTAATTGGCTCCTGATGAATTCTAACAAAGTCTTTCATCTGCTGTGCTTTGTTTTCCAGATTAATTTACAATTTTTCGTCATTTTTGATACCCGGCATATTGAGCTGGGAAAGAAAGGTTTGAGATAGATTAATTATCTGCAGTTATTATATAAAACAAAATGAGTCCCAAATGCAAATCTGTCTGGAGTCATTAATTAGCCAGTTAAATAATAATTTAATTAGTGGATGTGTTTTTCTGTTGTATAGAAAAATATCTAGATTTGTGGCATAACACAAAGAAAACAAGTCTAAATTAGGAAGTCTCTATCAGTGCTGTATTCAGTTGCATCAGTTACAGATTTTCACATAGAACTGCGAGCTCCTGGTACTTTTTAACCCTTAAAATCAGACATTTGTGTAGATGTGCACCATCTCTGTACTTCCTCAGCCTCGTTGCGTGTGCTCTGTTCGTATGTTCGTTAGTTCATGCACTGTGTATGTGCGCTGTGGAAAATATCTGAGACCACGCAGGTTTCTGAGTCAACTTTGAACTAGAGAAACAGAGACCAAAGAGTCAATGAGTTCATGTAATGTCAGTTCCTGCTGGCTCCGAGTTAGGACGGTTCAGAGCAGGAAGGCTGTCTTTGTGGGGAACTCCTGCTGGCGGAGTGCAAGAGCAGGACTTTCCTGAAGATGTGTTTTACCTGCCTTGTTTGTGGCGTGTAATGAGAATTGGCAATGATTTGGTGTGCTGCAAGGTTCACACCTGCTTGGCAGTCCTTTAGGGAAGTTCTCAAGACATTGGAAATTCCTTTATCATTCTCCAGGTCTTGCTGTGACCAGCACAGGGGTCCCATCAACATGGCAGTGTTTTCTCAGGCAGCTTCCTGGCCTCGGGCATGTCAATGGAGCCTCTGGAGCAGTCCGGCTCCACCTGTCCTCCAGCTGGTACCAGCCCCCACCCACACGGCCTTACCTGACACCAGCTGGCACCCACAGCTGACTTTGCATAGACAGATGAGATTGTTGTTTCCCTGTTTGCTGCTGCTAGTCCTTCACGTAAATCCCTGAGTGCCCAGTCCTGGAATGTGCTCCAGCCCCCTGCGCAGGGCTGTGCCCGGGAGCTGGCTGGGCTGCACGGTGCTGGGAGGATCAGTCACTCTGCAGCAAGCGGCACAATCCAGTGTCTCGCCTGCCTTGGCCTGAGAGTCCCTTCCCCAGCAGTAGTGCCAATGTCACAGGATGTCCATCTTAACTTCCTTATGGCTGCTGGCCTTGGCTGCAGGGTGAAGCTGCATCTCTTAATGAGGTACTGGCCTGGCTTCATGTGTAGAGAAGGTAAATTCACACCTCCTGATGAGGTTGGTCTGGAGGGACTGCTGGAGATGTGACGCCTTCCCCTTTCCCCCTGCTCTGGCTTGAGTTCCCTTTCCTTGCTCTTCCCATCACATTCCATGCTGCTGTGCAGAGTGCCCAGCTGGAGGGGTCTTTCTCCACTGATCTCAGTTTCTCTTACTCCTCACTTTGCTGCTTTTTTCCAGCGGTGTTTCTTACAAACATCGTTCTTTCAGTCTTGGCAGTTGTGCCAGGGCTCTGGGAGGGCTTTCTGCTGCTGAGAGCCCGGGAGCAGGGCGAGCGCTGGCCCCACGGCTGCCACTGTGGCTTCACTGATGAAACCCAGCCACCTAATGCATGGAACCTATTACAGCTGTAATTGGGACTAATTAAAATTCATCTCCTATTAGCTCCGCACTTTCCATGAAAATAAAAGTAGGATGGAAGTAAAGTAAGGAACAAAACTGCTTTAATGGCCTAAAATGGAGCAATTATTTTTTTCTCTTCACCTAAGCATAGTTTACTGCCTTATTAAAAGCATGTTTGTAGGAATACTCTTGCATTAAAATTCCAGTGCATGAATCACCAACTGGAGCCACCAGTGCTTTAGCTCACACTGGGTTTCTCCTTTAGCTTTTGCAAACTGCAAAGATTCAGGTCACATTAGGGTCACCGAAATCTTGTGCTTCCACTTGTGGAAAATTAATGAGTCTGCTCTGCAGCAGGACACTGACATTCAGGTAATAAACAATAAAAGTACTGTAATGATCTTTATTTATGGCTGTTTTTTCTGTAGAAGATTATTATGTTTACTCACAGATACATACATTTTCATGTAGTTAAATAATAAAAGCATCCTGAGGAACTGCTCTCTGTTCAATGGACATAATTTCAGTCCATAATGAATATCTGCAGTTCCTAGACTACTAGCACTGTCATCTAAAAGGCCACTAACGTTGTAATAAGCAGAAGCAGTAAATTGTTGATTTACAAGAGGTCAATAAAGGAGCATTGCTTTCCCTGATCTAATGCAGTTGTATTTAATATTACCATATAAACCGGAATTTTAATTTTCCTTGAGAAATGTAGGACTCGCATCTGATCTTGTGCATCCCCTAGCATCTAACGCAGTAGCTGAGCTTTTCTCTGCAGGGGCTGGTGCTCTGCCCAAGGGTGAAGGTGTCTCAGCCCAGTCTTGCCCTGCCTCAGAGAAGCCCTCCTCATCCTCCTTTTCCAGCCACGGCATCCTCTTCACACCTGATATGTTTCACTCCCTGCAAATTGAAACCATGTAAATGTAGCTGAGGCTGTCGGCACCCGCACACCACGTTCTGGCCTGCACTGTCAGCACGTGGTGTTAATCAAAATGAGTGTAGCAAAGCTGGCCTTTACCCACGGGCTCTGCTGGGTCACTTCTTGCATCACACCCTGCTGTAGCAGGGAAAAACCAATCAGGCTTATGTCTGTCTTCTCCTTTGGCCCTCTCCTGAGGCCAGTGCAGCTGCAGACAGGTGTCCTGGCAGGCACAAGCTATGGGATAGATTCTTCTGGCTTGGGAAGTCAGGTCAGTGATGGACACAGTGGAGCATTCCTGCTTTCTATGTGATATTTATGGAAGTAGTAAGATCTCTTTCTTCTTATGTTTTCAAACTGATAAATTTTCAGATTCTGTCCCTCTGGTCATTGCTGTGAACAGTAAAAACATGTTTTCTGTCGTTTCTGTGCAGTGTACTCATGGGGCAAGTCTCTTTTCTGGCAGCTATGGAGAGAGATGTTTCTTTGGCAGCTTCAAGTAGCCAAACTGATAGGGACAAATAAAATAACCTTGTAGTCAAAGGGGAATAGTAGGACATCTATTAACATTTTTATCATTAATATTCTTGGGAGCTGGGGCTGTGTGCATGCTCAGTTTAGTATTGCCCTGCGTCTCATGCAGTAAAACATGGTCCAGTGAGATTAGTTTAGCCTATGAAATAATACAATTTAGGGCATAGGGGGGATGCTGTCGCTTGTGGTGAGACGTAAATGCCACCGCTGAGATAAACAAGCGAGTTGGTTGCAGCACTGCCCAGGTGTGGGACGTGAAAGCACCCACCAGGAAGGTGCTTTTGAGGGAGGCATCCTTGTGCTGACAGGTCAGATCTGAAGCACAGGAGCTGATGTGGACACGGCAGGCAGGTGGAGGTGTTCCTGCCTCCATCTGGATCCCCAGCTTGGGGCTGAGGCAGCTGAGCATGGCACGGCTGCGAGGCACGTGGTGCACAGAGAGCCTGCAGGGCTGGGCTCTGGGCTCTGGCTTCGTGTGAAGGGTCCTTAGCCCCTGGGAGAGGAGTTCCCTACACGAGCTGGGCCGTTTCACCTGGATTACTCAAAGGTTTAGTGGATCACAGAGCAGACAAATGGTTCCTATTCCAAGCAGGGGGGCAGAGGGAAAGGGAAGGAGAGGAGCACGTCTCTGTCCTGCTCAGAGCGATGTTTGTGTGTTTTATATTAAACCATCCTGAGATAAAACACACAGCTGCTCTGCTGCATCCCAGCTCTGCCTTCCTTATTGCCAGGAGGGCTTTAGCCCTTAAGCTGGAGAGTCCCGTTGTGCTGACGTGGAACAGACCCTCCCCTCCTCTATTCCTGCTCAGCTCTGACTGTGCCGTTTGAAGTGGCACTAGTTCAGGAGGAGAATGAGCAGGGCCCTGCCCTGCAGCTCTGCAGTGCCAGGAGTGAGGGGTGGGTCAGGTCTGAGCTCCCTTTGCCTGGGGCAGGAGGATGGAGCTGGGTTCGGGAGTGGTTTCTGTGCTGCTGCTGATGCTCTGCAGAAAGAGCAGCAGCTCCTACACGCTGCTGTCACGGCAGCTGCTCGGATGGATGGCTGCCTGCAGCTTGTGGAGCTCCCAGCAGCGAGCAGGGATGGAGCAGGCATTGTGCCATGTGCAGCTGCCTTCAGAGTGCTGCCAAGCTCTCCCCACCACCAGGGACAGGTACGGCTGCAGGGCCATCCCCATTCCCCGGAGACCGGGCTTTGGCAGAACGAAGTGGCGGCACTGGTGACCTCCACGTGGCACAAGGGCTTGTTTTCTATAACTTGGCCTTTCCACGGTTTGTGGGGCTTTTCTGCACGATGTACTGAATTTGATTCTGTCTGCTCCCCCCCATCAGTCCTTCGAATGAAGGAAAATTAGGGAGAGATGGGAGAACAAAATAAAAACAGTGATTTATTTATTTATTTACCCCTAGAGGCTTTTCAATCAAAGTAATTTCAGATTATGGGGTCAGGATGAATATCATACTTCTGTGTTAAGTACTTGCCTACTTTGTGGGATGTTTTGTACAGATTCTTCACTAAATTATCTTAGCTGCTGTTGCTAGGTAACATTATTTGCTTCATAGCATCAGAGAAATAAGAGGGTCAAAGAGAGCAATTCCATGCTATTATCATCTGAGTTATACTAATAAGGTTTTCATTGTATGTCTTAGAAATCTTTCCCCTTTTTTTTTCCTCTTAGGGAACATCATTGTCTATGGGAATACAATTGACATTTACACCACGGTAGAAACCCTCTTATCCCTTGGGATTGATGGTTCCCGCATCCATCTCGTGCAGGCTCCACTCAGCTCTGCCGGTCCCTGCCTCGGTGATGCCACCCTGGAGCGCGCGGTGGGGGAGGCCCTGTCAGGGGCGGGTGTGGCCGTGCACCCCGACAGTGTCCTGGCCCAGTGGGGCCAGGGTGACCACGGCCTCATCGCCTGGGCTGCCTTCACCACTGCCACAAGCCCGCTCCAACTGCAGTGCTCAGTAAGTGCATGCTTCCTGTGCCTTGCCTTCAGGATGGTTTTTAACACAGCAGCCATCAAATGTAGATGGTCCCTCACAGATTTATCTATTTCCTCATTGTCTCTAAGAGATTGAACGTTCACTTGTTAGTCTCAAGGATTGTTTTTTTAAAAATCAAAATAAACCTGTTGTTAATGCCCTGACTGATTTGGATTTAAATGTATTTAAGTCACCTGACACAAGTAATTGTTCACTGCTGAGTGACAAATACTCTTAATTCATTTTCGAAGTAATTCCAGAAATCCTTTTCTTATTTAAATGTGCAGTTGCTCCTGCCTATAGTTATGTGCATTTGATTGTCATAGGAGAAGCCAAAAACATTGGGATAGTATATAACTTAATGAAAACGTATTTTAAGCAGGTTCCTTTACATCAATGGTTGCAGTTTTTTCACTTCCACTACCAACATCTTATGGAAGCTGTAGGCATGTTCACAGGTGTGGCTCTGCTCTGGCACTGGGGACAGGTTCTAGCCTTTTCTGAGGGTCAGGTTAGTTCTGTTTTCCTTTATTGGACTGATCCACAGGAGTGAGTGCTTCTGACAGAGCCACTTGAAACCCTGCATCCGTATGGAGCCGCGGGCCCCTCTGTGCTCCCTGCTGTGTGCTCTCCTCTGTGCAGCTGCTGGGTTTAACTGTGGCGAGGACGAGCCCTGTGCCTCTCCCAGAGAGCTCCCCAGGTGTCGGGGTCCCTGCTGGCCCCCCTGCTCCGCAGCCCTTTTCTTTCTAACACAGGGATAGTTAAGCCCTTTGTGGTGGGGGTGAAGACCTCACCCAGCACTTTTATCCACAGCGGTCTCTTGACTTGGCTCTGCATATCAGTAGTGGCATTCCTCCCACTCGCTCCTTGTATGCAGCTTTTCAATTTCTCTCCTCTTTCCTTGAAATCTCTCTGTTTTTATCCTTCCACAAAGATCTCAATGTGGTTCTTGTTTTCACAACTTGGTATCCACTGACCAGCTCCCCCTCTTTTCCCCACCACCTTGCCTACGTGCCCTACACTGTTCCTTCAGACCCCCCCTTGCCTTGGGGTTTCTTCCTCCCACCCATTCGTGCTCTGTGCTTGTCCTTCCTCCATCCACGGTCCTTCCCTCTTGAGGTCTCTCTTTCACAGCCTCTAAGATGAAAGACCTGCAATCACTTGTGATGTCAAGGGCTTTGTGTTCTCCAAAACCAGTTCAGCTGCTGTGCAAGGCTCCTGTATCTGCCTCCAGCCGCGTGGGAGGCTGGACTCGGAGGAGGAGTGGGCTCTGGAGAGCAGCTCCACCAGGAAGGCAGCTGCACTCACAAGAGACCAGGCTCTGCAGGAATCGGCTCTGCAGCAGCTCTGGGCCTTCTGGGATTTCAGCCAGTATCAACTGTTGATTGGCAGTTCTTGGGGACATAATTTGTTGAGTCCTGCAGGATAAAAACAACAGGAGAAAATCTCTTCTTTCCCTAAAGCAGCAGCCTCCCTCCCTCCTCCCTCTCTCCTGCCCAGGCTGACAGATGGCTCCCGCCTGGAGGTTGCAGCCCTCCCCTCCAGTGACACTGTCCTGCCTGTCAGCTGGCAGGATGTGGGGCTGTGTGGTCCTCTTGCTGTCATGGGCAGACCTTCCTTGATTTTTGGCTCTCTGGGATGGTCACAATTCCTTTAGCTGTGCCCAGTTCATCACTTGGTTTATCTATGAACAAACCCAGGGGCTCGGGCTCCTCCACTGCCACATCTCTGCTTATGCCCGTGTTGTTAAAATTTCCAGCTCCCTCTGCTTCCCTCTCCTGTGCCTTTTCTTTCAGCTGCCTCATCTCAGTCGAGTATCTGGCACTTGCCCTTAGTCCCCAGGACAGCTCTTTGGGGATACAACTGGGTAACACCTTTACCCCAGTCACTGCCGTGTCCTGAGCTGGTGCTAGGGGTTGGACAGATTACAGATGCTGCTTTGACCTGGCACAGTTATGTCTTGGGCTGTTCAGGATGAAGGCAGCAAGGGAAAATGTGCTCATCTGAGACCCTTCCACCCTTTCTTCAGCCTGTAAAGGAATATTTCTTGCTGGAGGGGGGCAGCAACTTGTTGTCTAATGATTTTAAAAGCTGAGGGCACCGATGGTGGGAAAAGCTCTGTGTGAGGGTTCTGGGGCTTCACTACCCCTTGGAGTGATGAGACAGTCAGTCTTCATCTGTGCGCTTTGCAGACTGTGGTCTTGTTCAAAACATCTCTCAGTCTTGTCGTTCTTGTTCCTTTCACTGCTCAGTGTCCAGCGGGTGCTCTTGTCTTACACTCTTTTGGGGACTGTGTTCTGCCAGCTCTCTGTTCATCCTTTGCCAGAGAAAGCTTTGAGGGCACTGTTGGTGGTTGTTGCTTCTCCCACAGGTGTCTGCTGTCTCCTTGCAGCACCACCTGCTCTGCAGTGCTGGTCATGCTGCCCCAGCTTCTGCGTGGGGAGAGGAGCTCCGCTTCCTTGCGGCCCAGGAGAGGGGCTGTGCCCGTGCCACAAGAAGACTGAGAGAATTATCACTAGCTCTTTTCTTTGAGACTTAGAGCAGGAATTTATGGACTTAGAGTCCCTGGCCTCTGCAGCTTTCACTGACTGAAATTCTGCTGCTATAGCTGGAATGAGGATGACATTTCCTCTGAACCAGTTTGTTTCTGATCTTTCCATTTCATTGACTGTCCCTGTGCGGGTTAGCCAAAGTAACTCCGTTTGTTGGTGAACAGGCTCAACAGTTGGGAAAACACTTGTAATGCGCAATTAGCCTGCTAAATTCCAGATACATTGTGCTTTTCTGTTCCCTGGGGTTTCAGGTTGGCTTGAGCATTTGAAAGAAAACAAACTTCACAAAGGGTTCGGGTCTATGTTCCAGGCTTGTACTAACACAGAAAATACGCACAGCCACCTAGGCTGTTGGATGTAGCAAATACTGGAGTTTTTAAACTATCTAATAACCAGAAGCAGATGAGTCTAGTTTAGTAATTCTCCTTTCTACTGTCTTAGTTTTAACTGGTAGCTGTAAATGTTGGATCAGAAGGATCTGTCTGCTGTGCCAGTGTTGCTAAAATCATACTGTAGTTCACATTCTTGTTTTTTAAAATAACATTCAGAATAAAGTCTAGGTTTTGATTTATGAAATCAGCCAGTAAGTAATACACAGTAATCTTCACTTATTTGCATCTCTTTTTAGGCATTTTTTAGCTTTGCCTACAGGACAGTGGATTATGAAACCTTTAAGGCCATCAATGATGCTTGCCTTGTTTTTGATGGAAGACTTGTGATTGATGCCAAATTCCACACCAACGATGTCCGCATCAGGGCTGCAGGTCCTCTGACGAAGTTTTCCAGGAGATACTATAGGGATGAATTGACACACAGCAACTTCAACTCCAAGGAGATTGGCTTTGAACTTGCCGCATCCATGCTGAGTCTCTTTGATCCAACCCCTCAGCCCGGCTCTGAGCCACCAGAAGGCTCAGACAGACTCATCCCTGTATACAAAAGGTGTAAAGTTCAAGGTATGTCCAGCTGGATTTCTGCCACATTTCCATCCCCTCTGAGGTATTTTTGCTCTTCTGTAGTACAGGCAGGTCCATCTCACCTCAGGTGCCATCCCATGGCAGTACAGCCCTCAAAGCTCCTTACGTAGTGGAAAAAGATGATGGCAGGAGGACAAAAAATACATCATTTTCTTAATTGTTAATGACTTAATACATCTCATCTTTTCATTTATGGCAGGTGGTGTTCTTCCTGGAGGTTATAACTACTTGCACGTTTCCAAGCCAGCAATCCCCATGCCCTTGGATGTAGAACGTGACCCATGTGATCATGTAAGTTAAATAATGGAACTTTTTCTTGTTTCATCCCCCCCCTTTGTTTGAAAAGATGTTCCTATTTTTGGATAGCTGGGCTTGGGGGCACCATATGCACCAGGTACAGCTGGAGAACCAGGAGCAGTCACAGAACTAACTGAACCTCTCAGGTGTTCCTTTCCATGCTTCCTGGTGTTTGGCTTTCTCCAAAGGTGCCTGGTTTCCATGCAGAGGACTCAGGACAGTATGAGCAGGATCTCATACTTTCAGCCTCAGTTAATAGCCGCTTTGCTCCCTGCAATGTGGTTCTGCAAGTGCATACAGATGATGGCAGTCTGTCAGGGAAATTCAGCTGATTTCTGGAGCAGCAGGAAGTGTTGTGGAAGAGATGCTCTGTGCTGCTAGAAAACAGCAAGTCCTGCAGCCATTAGAGTTGTCTTGGAACAGGGCACAGGAAAGCACTCCCCATGCTGGGCTATGTGGGAGATTGTCCCAGGATACAAACATGGAGTGCTTCTCTTACTGGAGAGCCTGACTTGAGGCGAGGAAAGGTCTAGATTAATGTCTCTTTAAGCCAGAGAGGACTTTCCACCTAGGCAAGATCCTCTTTCGCATAGATTGTACCTTTTTCCTTGGGAATTTCTGCATCAAGCCCATTTTTACAGTTGATTTAAAGAGCAGCTTTTAAAAAGCTGCTTCAGTGTTGATTTTAAAACCTGGCCAGCAATGAAACAAATGGGCTTTTTAAAAAGAAAATGGTTTAGGGAGAGGTATCAAAGCCCAGCTCACCTTGTTTTTCAGATCCAGGATGAGCCATCCAAAGCAGCATGTAGCGGAAAGCAGAAAGGACTATCAGAGAGAGGAATTGGTTTTGTTACTCCAGATTGCTAGAATAGGATTAGAATTCTTTTGCTGCTGCTCTGATTACCTGCTGATTACCTGAAAAGGGAGCATCCTTTTAAAGCCACTCCAGAAACTTCATGTAAATCCTAAAAGAATTTTCTAAGAAAGAAGTAAGAGAAGCTAGTGAAAGGTACTAGCTTAGATGTGGAAATACTAAAGGTTCCTGTAGCCTAGCAACAGGTTGTAGAAATGTATAAAACTGTAACAGGAATACAGCTTGAAAAAATAGCTTCAAGCGATCTGATCATCCCACTGCAATGTGAGGTTTGAAGCAAATTTTTACATTTTTGTCTAAGTGATTGATTTAAGTAGCTGAAGCTAATTGCTGCAGTTTGAGCATGAACACCCGATATTGGTGTTCTTTTATTGACAGTAAACATGATACGCCTTGTGTGTGCTCTGTGTCATAAATGAGGCTGAACAGAGTTCAACTGAGTTACCCAAACAGAGCTGTCCAGTGTTGTTTGGGATGCCCCAGGGCATCCCTCCTGACTCCAGCTGCTGCTCCAGGAGGTCACAGGTCCCCTTGGATCTGGTGTCACGCTGCCAGCGCAGCTGGAGGGCCCAAATCCCCCAGGTGTCTGCAGTGGCACCTGGCTGGTGCTGCACAGTGGGGTGGGCAGTAACCAGACTAAACCACATGGAAAACCTGTGTCCAAGCCACAGCAACGTGCCCGATGGCCCACTGTGCCGGGAGCAGTCTCTTGATTTTAAAAGAGGGGCTGTGGACGTTAAGCAGTGTCAACTGCAGGCTGGGAACCCCTCGCTGACCCTGTACGTGTGCCAGGTCAGGTGTTCCCTCCGTCTCCACAGCTTTCCTGGTGTTTTCTGTTCCAGGGGATGGAGATTGTAACTGGTGAGGCAGGACACGGGAATTACTTCAGGATGCACTTCAACAGATACAGTATGGTGGATGGCATCACCTGCTTTTCCAAGGAACCCTTCCCTGTCTCCAACTACATCTGCTTGTACGGCCAGCACGAGCGCCTGCTGAATGACCTGTGTTACCGCTGGAGGGCCGGGCAGCTCACGGACCTCTACAGGTGAGACAAGCTCCACGCTGTGCACAAAATCTTCATTCTGCCAGACTTGTAGTTTTATCTTATTATGGTTTGTCTTTTGGCTGTTTTCCCTTGGAACAAGAGGTAGAAAAACAGATTTTAAAACATATTCCAGTACTTAGCAAAATTGTTGGTAAAAATGCAAGCCCTGAAGACCTGCCTGGAAAGAGCTGTGTGTCTGAGATTTACTTAGAGGAGGAGCAATGGTTTACTTGACTATCTTTCGCCTGAAAGAGCATTTCAGTGTCTTTATGACTTTTGTTTAGAATAGTCGGTAGGTTAATCATTAAGCTGAACCAGAACAATCCTTTATTACTGAAGACGCATGTCCAAAAGTCGCTTTTAAAAGTATTTTTGTTGCTTTGAATCAAATTTTTAAGCCAAAGGTTTCTAGGGAGATTTAAAATAACTCATGGTCATAGTCATGCTCAACAGCTTGGCTATTTTCATCTAGCAATAAATCCTGAAGGGGTGAGAGAGACTGAAGGGACCTGGTTGATTCTAGTCATGTGCCATCTCTGAGAGAATGTTTCATTGCTTTTGATTTTCATTTGAAGAAATCCCTCACGAATGGTGCTTTGAAACATAAACTGTCACAGATGGAGAAGTGAAGTACTGCCTTACAGCAGCTGGGTAGAGACAGAAAGCCAGGCTGGGGAACAAATGATCAGTTTTTATTGTGATACCAAGCTGATAGTGGTGCCTGAAACATTTCCAGGTTTGATTTTGTTATATTTATAAGTGATTGGAAGAAAGGCACAAATGGTAGCAAAATTTTCAGATTCAACGTTGTTGTTTAGGTAACGGTTTGTAAAAGTGTGCTGTAAAGGGTGTGCTGTGGTCCAGAACGTGCTTGTGAATTACTGCTGCTAGAGGGCTTGATTTTGATTTATAGCAAATGCTGGGTTTGTTTTATGAGAGAGGAACAGGACACAGCAGACGTGAAGTTCACCTGGACAGCACACCGTCAGTAAATGCTGAGGAGAAACTGAAGGAGGATGGCACAAGAACACAAGAGATGGGCAAAGACAGCAGGTGATTTCCTTTCCTTGTCACGGCTCATGCTGATCAGACATTTGGAGCACGGGAAGAACTCAATATTCAGGTTGTGGCAAGGTACCAGCAGTCCTGTGTGTGGCATCACAGCGTGCACACACGTTGTGAGCTCATCTTTTCTGTGACCCACACTGAGGCTGTGGCTCTTTGCCTGGCTGAGGTTAGCGTCACTTGCTGGATGTACCAGCACGTTTCACACCAGTAGCAACATCTGGAAGAATAAATCACCCTGCTTTGGGATTTCAGCCTGCAGCACAGGTAGCAGTGTTTTCTTGACCTTGACCAAAGGGTCACTGGTGTGCTGCACAGAGGGACACCACTTATCAGGGCCTCATCACATCCCTTCAGCTCTCCTTAATTAGTGATGATGAACTAATTTTGGACTTGTCTTTTACAGCCTTTAGACAGTGATGTTGTTTGGGATCTTTTGCCTCATTATTTTATCTCACCTCTCGTTAGCCTGTGGCAGAATTCCTGAATTACAGTTGCCAGGTTTTTCTTATCTGGTTATTTTATTGCCTCCAGTCATTTTCAGTCTTCTTTATACCTTATCTTTAGATAGGTTTGTTCCTTCTCTTCTTGCTCTTTGGTCGTATGAATGAAATCCCATATGTTGCTCTGCAGCAGTGAACATATGCTGCTCTTTAATCCTTGCTCATGTGTTTCTTGTGTCACTTTCACACACACACACTTGCATTCCCATTCATCCCACCTTGGAGTTCCTGTTCCACATGTCCATCCTGTGAGGAGGGAGCACTGTCCAGCAGGTGTAACGGGTAAACTGCCTGGCATCCCCATGGAGCAGTCCTGGCACATAGCAAGCTGGCACAGGAATTTGCTGCTTTCAGGAGGACATGGAGCAGCAGAGGAAGGCTGACAGTGTAGTGTACTCTCATAATATATCACATTTACAGTACATTTACATCCCCACAGTACAGTGTCATACAAAATGTGTGTGTGCAGTGTGCAAAAGACAGTGTTAAAACCAAGCCATGGGGAGACTGTTAGAAAACCATTACACTGAAAAATGGTTTAGCATCTCTTGTTGAGTTGTCTTGAGACTTCTATGTAGAGAAAAGTGGTGCCTGGTTGGCTTTTGGTACAGAATAGGAAAATGCATTCACTGATTTCTATGTACGTGATAAAAGAACAATTGTTTTGGGCCTTGTTCACATGGTCTGTAAGGATCCCACATGAACACCAACCTGAGGGTAGGACTGAATTCCTCTCTTTGGCTTTTAAAACCTTCCTTTTAAACTAGTACATGTTACACTTACAGCCACAGCTTCTGGCAAGATGTGAAGTGCTCTTAGTGAAAAGAAAATAGACTGTGAAAGTGTGGTTTGTTAGTTAAGCTTGTAAACTTGGTCTGAAACATCTGTTCCCCTCCTCTCTTCTTTATGCCTCTCTTTTGGCAAGGGCCTTCCTACGAGGCAAGAAAGTGCAGTGTTTTAATCTTTTGGTCTGCATTTAGATTTCCCAGCATGGCATCTCGTTCCAGGAATGGACACAGTGGAACAGCTGTCACCTGGGAGCTAATTTATTTCTGTGTAGCATGCAAATTATCTTTTAAATAATTAGAGACTGCACCTAGCAGTGAATTTCCTCACTGATTTGCGTTCGGTGTGAGAGCTGAAAGTTAACCCCATGGTACCAGATTTCCTGGCCAGAATGTGCCAGTGCCATTCCCAAATTAGCATTAACAACAGGCCCCCGAGATCAGCGAACTTGCCAAAGTCACCCCTTCCGGTCGCGTGCCTGGAGCCGTGGCTAATGGCAGTAATGAGAGAAATAGCGTTTCCTTTTGTCTGGAGAAAAGTTCCATTGATTTGGGTATGAGTTCGGCGGTACTAAAAGCTGCAGGACTTGACCCACAAGCAGAGGAAGGATTGGTCACTGCTCTGCCTCCTGCCCTCAGTACCTGGGCTCTCGGAGGAGGTGCAGCAGTGGGCGCACATTGCTCTCCCCTCCAGTTGCCTCGTGCCGTGCAGGGGGTGTTCTCCTTCCACCTGGGCCTGCAGCCAGGACGTTCCTGAGCAGAGGGGCCTGACAGAGCAGTTCTTCTATGCCAGGGCAGGAAAAAACGTAGGAACTGAAGACTTGTCACCTGTGAGTTGAATGGCATCACTCACTAGATTTGGAATCCACTTCAGGAAGGAGTTTCTGCAGTTTTTATTCATTTCCCATCAGGCTGCATCTCAAAAAGTCAACTAGAATTTGAGTCCTCAAGAGCAAGGCTCTTTCTCACGGGGCGTCTTCTCCTGAAGGAAAAAGAAAGCAAATTCCAGTGGTGTGACCTGAAGGATGCCACACTGTATGCCATGCTCCTGCCCTCCCTTGCTTGCTGAAAGGTCTTCAGATTATTTCCATTATTATTGCCCTAGCAGCAGATAAAAGAGAGGGGTGGGGAGAGAGGTCTGAAGCATTTTTTCTTTTCTTTTTAAGTTTATAGATTTACTGGTCATCAGTCCTCCACACTGCTTCACAGAGGAGGAATGCAACCAGCCAGTGACCCCCTTTTGTGTTCTCCTGAGCTGAAGGCAGCTGCAAGGCAGTTGCCAAGTTATGGAACATGTCCACAGAGCGGTGGAATCTCCCTTTGCTGCATCTGAAGTACAAAACAGATAATTAGAGGGGTCTCTTGATACTTGGCAACCAAATGGTTGCTCACTGGCATCATGCCTTTAATATGAGATAGAAGTGCTTCATGTAAGCTTCATTTGGCATTAATGAAAATCAAATCTAACATAAATGCATAAAAATCTGACCCACTAGTTTCTAAAATACTGAAGGAGCTTCTTTCGCAAATGACGTGTGAGTGGCTTTTAGTTAGGATTTTGTAATTGTGTATTAATGAACTCGTTGTCAGCCAGGACCTGCAGAAGATGCTGGTTGTGTCTCAGCGCGTGGCACTAACAGTGACGGTGGGGCGAGGCAGCGCAGGGCAGCGAGGGTGGCACAGGGAAAGGGCACGGGGTCAGGCCTGGGAAGGAGTGCACAAACAGTGCGTGTTCTAACGAGTGGTGAGCAGAGAAGCCTCACAGGCACAGCCATCCAGGCAGAGCTCAAAATCACTTTGTTCCTTTTTGTTTCAGTAGCTTGGTTTCCAGCATTTTAAGGGCTTGTCAAACTGGACAACTTTCCTGCTCTGCACAGGGGTCTTGGGCACCACGAGGAGGGAGAAGCTCCCAGCAGATGTGACCAGGGCTCTTTGGCAAGAAGGGCTTGGGAGGGTGGGTTATGTGGCAGTACTTGTGCGTGGGACAAAAAGCACAGGGGATTTAGCTGAATTGTAGTCACAAAGGAATGCTTTTCCCTGTGCCAGGATGCAGGTGGGATTCAGTTTTCACTGAGGAAGGGAGCAAGGGATCCATGCGTGGATCTGCAGAGATCCGTGCCAGGTGGTTCTTGGCAGGCCTGTGTGCTGCCTGGCCGTGGTGGGTGTTGCTGTCCAAGAGATGGGCACCCTGAAGAAAATCTCACAAAGTGGCACAGCTTCAACTGCACCAGCTACTGACAGGCCACAGAACATGAGGCTGCCAAGCGTGCAGCAGGAATGTGTGAAGGCAGTTAGGTTCCCTTTCTCTGAGAGGCTTTGGAAAATCCACCCAGAAGCTGCATGGATAACAGCACTTCCTTGGCTGCTCTTCTTTAAACCCTGTTTTTTATTTTCACATTGCATTTTCATATTGGCTGTACAAGCTAAATGCTCAAAAGTATTTTGAGCTGTATGAGCATTCACTTATTGTGAAGGAACCATTTCAGTTTTTCCACTGAAGTTCAATTCCCACATTCTGGTGCTGTTAACATTAGGCTGAAGGTGCTCTATTAAGCAGTGTCATTCAGTGAGACTGTTAAGCAGAAATACCACACTGGACTGTTTATTGACTTAACGCTAATAAACCTCACAATATAACAAATACATTAAGGAAAAGAAGAATATTTGATATTTTCAGCGTTATTGTTAAAAGGTAGAGAGAACGTCTTTACTCATGGGCTGGATAATCAGTGATTATTTAAACATGAAATTCACACTACATAGAAAAGCTGGATTTAACCCAGGCTTTCTGAAATGAGGAGTGGTTGGTTGTTAAGAGGAACACCAGAATGCCCTGCTGCTGTCTGCAATCTGCTGGATCCCACACCATTAGTGCACTGGGATTACATTTAAGGGATTCCACCTTAGGCTTTTGTTCATCGGGTGTACGGTGAGGCATTTTTCTGCAGGGTTAAAAAAGACCAGAAAGGAACTGTAGCAGGTAGTGAGCGTGACTGAGAGGGACTAGTGCTGCTCTGTACATTCTGCAGCCTAATTAGAGGGAAATGTGTGTGCTTTTCGTGACGAGAGAGACAGGGTAAGGAAAGAGGAACACGTTGAAGGGATATCAAAGCACTAACGGCTTTTTCTCTCCCGGAATTAACCGCTAACCCCACGGTGCACTGGTACAGCTGCACTTACACAGCAAATCGATACAAATGGCTGGAGATTTCTAGATATTAATGTAGTTTTAAAGGAGCAGCTAACTTGCCGACGGAGAGCCACGTTACTAAGAAACCCCACGTTCAAATTAGTAAGTAAAAGCTCGTCGGCTGAACCCTACCACATTAATTTGTAGCTGAACCTTGCTGATTCATATTAGTAATTATGCAAACCATTATGAATGATTGAACTCTGAATCCATAAACAATTGCAGAAAAGCAATCATACCCCTGCACGCAGCCTGTTTGATGATTTTGTGCCTCAGGTTTAATTTCCTTTAAATTGTGTTCCGTAATACATTATGTGTGAAATAGTACTATGTGAAAAAATGCAGTTAGCCTGATTTCAGGGTCGGCCACAAAGTGGTCACAGAGAGAGCAGAGACAGCAGTGCTTCTAAAGTGTCAGCTTTAAAGAGCACAGAGTTCAGAAAGTTTAGAGAGCAGTTCAGTGAGAGTCAGTACACCATAACTGCCGTGTTCTAGTAAAGTGCCTAAACTTTACCAAATGCCAGTGCTGAAAAAATGGAGAGTCTCTCCTGAGGACACTTAAGAGGACAGGCAAGGGCTGCATTATCTCAATACCAGGATCTGCTTTCTGAAGGCGCCTCTGGGTACAGCGCTGTAACATTTCCAGGATATTAAAACTGCAGCAAACAGAGCTGATTTATCAGTCATGATGGATCACCAGCGTTTGCAAAGGGAGGATGATGGCGAGTGGTGCAGTGTCACCCCTGACGTCAGCACGTCCCTGCAGCAGCCCCGGGGGGAGCAGTATCGCCCTCAACGAGGTCTGGATTCAGTGGCCATTTTTCCAGAACAGGAATTGTAAGAGCAGTTGTCCTTTGCTCTGGTTTGCCATTGCAGCTATGTTTAAAAGGGGATTGTAAACCATGGGTTTTAAACCAGTCGTCTTCCAAAGACAAGACGTTGCAGGTTCTGGGAGAAGAGGTTAAAAAGTACAGGCTTCCTCTCCAGGATTTCCTTCTCAAAAGGGACAAAAGAAATGTCAGCTTGTGAATTCGTGAGCACTGCTGTTACTTTGTGAATCTGTTCAGTGGATTCACTCACAGATTTGTTGTCCATAAGGCTGCTGATTTCACTAATTACCGGGTCAGAGCAGTAACAGAGTCCTGGATCACTGAATGTAACAGGAGATACTCAAACGCCTGGACAAGCAGGTGTTCAGGGAGCAGAACTGCAGAGCAAGGAAGTGAAGCCCCTTCTTGCTACAAACAGGCTGTTGGTTCACATTTGCTTGACTGTTCAGCAGTTGTAGGTGAATGTTAAGAAACTGCAGGCCAGGGAATACGAAGAAGAACAATGCTCTCAGGTGGTGCCCTAGGGGATTTTACACAAGTTGGTCTTGCTTTTTACCTATGTAAACAAGCTGTCTTTTGAAATTATTGGTCAGATGAATGCAGGAAATGCTCAGTGGTTTTATTTATATTGTCTTTAAATTAACGCACTATGGTTGCTGGTCCAGCTACCCAAGATGTATCAGGAAATATTTTGTATCTTTTGCTGGTATTACCATATCTTTGTAATTAAGAGTCTTAAAGATATGCATATATTGTTCTCAAAACAACACATTTTGAATTTTCCTGGCAAGATGGGATGTTCCATCCTGTGTGCTTGTGTTGGAGAAAAGACTTTTGTTCATCTGCAAGCTGTGGTTGGGAAGTATTGAAAATTAGAATTACATTGCATCCCATCCCTCCACAATACTTTACTCTCCCCACTCCTGAGAAGTGGAAGTCCCTGCTCTGTGGAGGCACTCCTGGTGTAATTGTGTTCCACTTGAGCCCGTGTCAGCTGAACGGCTTCAGTCTTCTCTGTGCTTGTTCTCCGGGGGTGATTCCTGGGATCTGTGAGCAGCAGCCTTTCTCTGCCTGACTGAGCTCTCAGCAGAAGCTCCCCAGCACTGGGGGGCTTTGGCCATCACGTGCCAAAGGCACCACTGGGAGACTCGGCTTCCGTAATCCACCAGAGCCATCCACACGTGCCAGGGAATGACTTCGTATGTCCTGAGGTCTGAGGATTTGAGAAGGGACAGAGTATCTTCCAGATGTAGCTGATACAGCCTGGAGAATTTTGCATTTCGAGCATTAAATTTCTTCTTGGAAAAGAAATTTCGGCCTAGGAAAGTGAACATCTGTCTTGAAAATTCCCCATGTTGTACAAAGCTCGGGAAGCTACAGAGAGGACAGGAGACTCTCCACTCCTTACAGATTACCAGGAGATTAAGTTGATCAATGACTCTGTTGTATTGAGTACTAAAAGCCATGGTGCTGCTCTGTGTGTGCTCACAGTGCTGCTGCTGAGGGCACAGCCATCACCAGAGGGCCACTGGGCTCAATGGCACGGAGGGCAGGGTGCTGGTGACTCGTGGATGGCTTTGGGAAGAAACAAAAGGGATTTCAAGAGATCTGTGTTCAGGATTGCTTAGAGACATTTATTGAGAGCTGCAGATTCAACCCATGTTACAGGCTGTCAGAGTTTCTGAACTTCCCTGGCGTGTACGTGTGTTGGTGGAAGAACAGGGGTAGGAGGGATGCGAGGAGTGGAATTTGGGTTTGTTTCCACGCAAGTTCTGAGTAGCATAAGAACAGACACAGACACATCATCCTCCAAACCTGTAGTCACTGACACGCCAGGCTGCAGAGGGATTTTTCAAAGGCACCATCATGAGGTGCCACCTGCCCTTTGAGCAGTGGAAAATCCCCTCCTCAACCCAGCCTCCTTGCAGCAAGATGGCACCAGAGCAGCTCAGGAGTCAGGATTGATCCCTGGGACTGGACCCTGGGCCAGAGCACAGGGGATTTGGCATGTCCAAACTCCCCTGCAGGTAGGGGATGTACCACAGAGCTGAAATTACTCATCTCTTTTTTTCAAGCTTGTAACTTGCTTTTTGTTTTGTCCTTGTACAAAACAGGGGTGTTTTTCTAAAGGGTTTTCATTCGGTTTTTCAGATTTTCTGGCTTTACACCTTGCTGCCAGTGCTACACCCCGTGCCACCAGACCTGACTCAGATGGCAGGTCAGTGTTGGGTACTCGCTGCCAGGACATAGAACCGTCTTCCACAGGGGCAGGGGCTTCTTCTCCATCTGTGGTGTGTTCCTGCAGATGAAATGGAGAGTAACTCTAGGCAGCTCTCGGATGGACAGCCATGGGCACACTCCATTTTTGCTTGCTAGCGGTGCCCAGCTCTGTCCATTTTATTTATACCTCTTGCAAAGGGAAGGATTCTGTGCCTTTTGCACAGGACACCGCTAAATATTTCCTCCCTCCTTGCCTCTCATCTAATATAGGCTACACCTCACAAATGAGAGGTGAAATATTGTTTGTCAATGAAAGGTGAGACCAGCTCCTTAGCAACGAAAAGGATGTTGCTCAGTGTCTTCTGCAGGAGCCCATTCCATGCCACCAGTCACAAACGCCCTCCCGCAATCGCTGCCACTGGCATAAAGGCTTCCAGCAGGGATCCCCGCTAGCAAGTGACCAAGTTTGCGCACCCGTTACGCTCCTGGCAAGCGCTGTCATCTTGTAGATATGATCACTCTGGCAGGTTATGAAAGACTAAATGGTGCAAACACATGTGGCAGATGCCGTTCTCGTGATAGCGGAGGAGCCGCTGAGCCTCTGCTGGGAGCGTGCCAGCTCCATCTCGTACACTGAAGAGCTTTATACTTTGAAGCCTTCCATGGTTTGCCCTGAGGGACTGCTGCTGAAGTGGTAATAAAATTCAGAATGAGCCTCAGAAAGTCAACTTGTTGGTTTCAAATGGGGTTTTTCATTATTAAGCTTCCCTTTAGCAGCCATATGTAGAGCTGCTCTGTCAAAAACACCGTGTGCCCCCTGAGAAAGGTGATTCAAACTGAAAAGATAAATAGATGGAAGCACAGAGCCAGCAAAGAAAGTGAATTGTTTGTGCGAGGTGAATCTCCAAATGGCCCTTGGTGTTCTTCAGGTGAAGGGAAGTGAAGGAGGTCTGGGAGTAAATGTTGGTTACTGGGAGCTCCTTCTGGCAGCTTATCTAGAAAATACGGACAAGGCATTCTCTGCTTCCCAAAAACAGGCATTTTATTTGCCTTAAAGATTCCAAACTGGATTTGAGCTTCAAAACGTTTCAGGTTTTGAGCTCCAAATCTGTGGATATAGACAGGAAGAGTTAAAATTGTGGTTATAGATGGAGCTGGCACCCCTGAAACATTTATAAACAGCATTTAATGCAACACCTCAGTGAGGCAGGTGAACCTGTTAACTGAGGTAAGGCAATTGGAAGGTGTGCCTCAGTCGAGAGAGGAAATCATCTGCTCAGGGTGACGGTCAAAATTAAGATGCCAGCTTGAAGACAAAACATTTGGCCAGTGGAACATGGCTTTTACCACGGCATATCAGTAAAAACAGAGTCTTTAAACACCTTAAAGTATTCTTGTATAACACCCCCCTTTCTTTCTTTGCTATTTATTATCAACAGTGAGTTAAAGGTTTGTGGGTGGGGTTTTTCTTCTGAAATTGAAGGGGTTTTAAATATTATGGGATACTGTGTTTTTCTCCAGCTCTCTGCGTAACAGTATGCAGTTACTGAAATAAGGGTCCTTAAAGCTGAGCTCATCCTTTTTAACCTGCACATCCGAATGAGCAGGCAAGCATCAGTCCTGGTAACTCCTGGGCTGGGCAGCACTTGCCATAGCAAGGATGTGGTGTTTGGAATAGTGTTCATAAATATTTATACTGTGAAAACATCTATGGGAGAGAGCCCTGCTGTGCTGGAGGCCGTGCAGATTCCGAGGGGCAGCCCCAGCCAGCCTGGCACACAGAGGGGAACGGGGGTGCTGGGGCAGAAGGGGCCAAGCACACGGACGTCCAGCCAAGCTGTGCCAGGTGCACAGAGCATTTCAGTGGGTGTGAGGGAGAGCTGAGGTGTCATTCAGAGTAGGAGGGGGAAATCCTGCCCTTAGACATGGAGGAAGTAAAATCTGCAGAGAGGAAAGTGCATGTTGGTTCTCTGTAGACAGGTATCTCAGAATTACTACGTTTGTGCAGCGTGTTTAAGTTGCCTTGTGCAGGTGTTCACTTACAGGCACGCAGCTGAACCAGGCAAGAAGGTTCATGTGCTCCTGAGGGCAGTGCCAGGCTCCTGCTGCCATTCCCAAAGCACGAGTGTTGGTGGCAAACACGCAAACGCCGCCCTCTCCCAGCTTCCTGGGTGACCCTGCTGACATCTGCTCGGTCATTATGAGGATGAGCGTGGGGCACCTCCTGACCGCAGCGAGCATTAACAAGAATTACACTCCGAGCGTCTCACCCGAGCTGTAAAAATTATCTTTCATTATAAAGAGAAGTAAATCACAACTTTGTAATCTGGCTGCCCCCGGTGATATTTACAGCTGTGAGGTTCTGCAGGGAGCCATGTCCTCTCCATCCTTTTCCTCCTTTTTCATGGAAGAATGCTGTTGTCAATGCTGTCACTGAAAGAAAAAGTTACAAGAGCTTCCTCCTAGAATCGGTTCAATTTAGCTTCATCACACTAGTGCAAAGAACATATTGCAGCGCTGTGGTGGCCTGTTTTTCTGGCTTTTATTAATCCAGAAACCTTAATGATGAACAACATTTGTGTCATTGTCTACACAAATTTAATTTGTTTATGCAGTAGTTCAGTTAATCCTGCAATCTGCTTTTCTCAAATGAGGACAGATAATGGAGACACCGTTCTTTACAGGTCTTCAGGCTTTTAAATTCTGATAAAATCAGGATTCTTCACCGGCTCTTGCCACAGCTCTGAATTAAGCCACTTTAAATGTAATTACTGAAGCTGGCTGTACATCAGGAACATCCATTAAAAGAATTGATTGACCATGCTGTTACAAGGAGGCATTTTATGAACAAACGATCATGATGGGTCCAGAACTGTAATTTATTAAGGCAAAAAAGGAGGTAAATACTTTATTAGTGGTTAATGAGAGGTTCACAAGATAACTAAATTTCTTCTTTTTTACGCAGCTTCTTCAGGGAACCTTGGTCCATGGCCATCTATCACGATCGGTTTATTGATCTGCAGAAGGAACTGCGCCGAACCCTGATGTCGGAACAGGTAAGAAAAACGACTGGCGAGTGCATTTTATTATTTAGGTAATTTGTTAGTGTTGTTCACTTTGGTTCCTTCTCCCATCTTTATCCTGAAGCTTTATGTTTCTGTTTACCTCTCTCTTCGGGGAAGCCTGAGCAGACTGTGTACCTCACAGGAGGGGTCACCATGTACAGCACGTTGTTCAGTTTTCTTGTTTGGGCATATTCTCAAATCTGCCAGTAGAACTTGAACTCGCTTTGTTTTCCTTCACTGCATTTTTGCATTATAGCTGCAATTTAGTACAAGTACCCAGTGGAATCTGGAGCCTGGCTTGTCCACGTATCTCCTTGTGTTTAGTAGTGTTCCCCAGGAGCAACACGCTACAGGCCATCCTACACCTGTCTCAGCTGAGCCCGGGGGTTTCTCAACACCTACCCACAGGGAATGGCTTTTGTAGTCCAAAGGGTGAAAGCAACTGGCTTTTTCAGTGATAAGTGGATTTCCTGAATGAGGGTGAAATTGAAATGTTTGCTAATGCTGTTTACAGCTTTGGCATTAGCACCATAGACAGAGGAATAAAGCCTCCACAGGCTGGAACTGCCTGCCCAAAATCCAAAGTTACTGTGCTCCATGGGGAGAACTAATAACAGCAGGTGTCCAGCAGCCTCCAGAGCTGCCTCCCCCACCCCCTGAGCAACTTCTGGCTGATCCCAAACAGAATTTGTGGTCTGTTCTTGGTGCTTCCGACTCACTGCTCTGGACCAGCTCACCCTGCCCCTGCTCATGCTGCTTTTGCCTTTGTTTAACCCCATGCGGTTCTGGACGATTGCACTGGGTTTTAAACATGTGCTCAGGGAGTTTTTAACTGTGCAGAAAACGAACAGAACTGAGTGTAAATGGAGGCAGGGTGGCAGGAGGAAGGGAGGTTGCGGAGCCCAAGGCCCACCCATCTCCAGGACCCAGCACTGCCGCATCCCAGCTGCAGCCATACACGCTCGGCCCTGCCTCCTCCCCAGAGGGCTCAGAGCAATTTGCCTCCTGTTGTCCTGACCCAGAAAGGGCTTTGGTGCAGTTTAATTTGGGTTCTCTTGGAAGATGTCTATAAAAGAGTACAAAATTAGGTTCTGTGCAGAATGGGGGGCCTGGTGTGAAGTGTTTTTCTTGCCATCATTCAAACATATTTCTCATGCTGTAAGTGTGAACAGCTTCAGAGAGAGGGGAATTGGTGCCCTGCAAATTAAGGACTCGGTTGCCTTATCCTGTCTTTGTGGCAGCAGTTCTGACACAGAGAGTCTCCCTGCGTGGACTGGAAGTAGCTCTGTGAGTCAGGATTGTTCCTGTGGACATAGGTGATGGTATCTGCATCTGAATGAAAATTTGGCCTTTTGGACTTTTTTTTTTTTTCACGTTGATTTTACCCATATTTACTAAAAGCGATTGTAACTATATTTACTAAATGTCACCATTTATGTTTTCACTGGGTGTTCCTTCTGGGCACATTGCCAGATAGAGTCGGTACCATGTGCTCATGGAATATCTCTTAAATGCCTCAGGACTGGTTGTATGTCTATATGAAGACATATAGAGGGGGGGTCTCTGTATGTCTACTGTCTTTGCCTCCTGTTGCTCATATTCTAGCTCATTTCAGCATGCAGAAAAATTACTAGTGAAGTGTAAAAATGAGGGAAAGAGATGTTTAAGAACTGTGGGCACAAGTGCACAGAAGTCCAATATTTCTGGTTAGTTTCCAGAGAAAGTGGAAATACTTTTCACGCAATAGGGGTAATATTTACAGAAACGTTTGTTAATCGAAGCAATAACTGCATAGAGAAGGCAGTTATGTTCTGGGGACAGGGGCCGTGCGCTGAGCCTGTGTTGAAGTTGCCACCCGAGGCTGCCCTCGCAGCGCGGGCTCTGCAGGGCCGCTGGCGCGGGGCGTGTTTACCCCTCGGGGATCGCAGCCGTGTGTTTGTGCCGGCGTGCGCAGCTCCGCCGATGCAAACATGCAGATGGCAGGGCTGGGGTCTGCGCTCCATCATGCGCATGCTGGATGCTGCCGCACGCCGGGGGCACGCGTGCCGTGCCAGACCTTCCGGAACAGCACTTGTCGTCCGTCAGGAATAATGACCTGGTGCTCCGGCTGCAGCTGGGCCGTGCCGAGACTCGGTTAAAAGCCGCAGTAATACAGGGCATGGGCGGGGGGAGGGGAGGAAATGTGAGGAATTCCTCTGGCGAAACCCCTCTGACAAGCTGTGTCGGGACAGCCGGGGGTTCCACACGGGTTTGTTCCACACAACACTTGCACCTGTGGCCGGTCATTTGTGAGGGAGAGGTGAACGAACAGTCGAGCACCACCGGCCCCAGGGTGCATTCGGTGCCGCCAGCGTGAGCCCCCCCACTCAGTGCCCAGCCCGTGTCCTAGCCCCCCCCCACGTTTTCAGGCCGGTTTTGGACCCCGCTGCCACGCTCCGTGGCTCCGGAGCGTGCCCCGAGTCCCGTCCGTCTGTCTGACAGCTCTGTCCTGCAGGTGCCCGGGCAGCCCCCTGCCGCCGAGCAGCGCCCTGAGCAGAAACCCGGCCCGCCGTCCCTTCGGGGGCCCGTCCTGCGCTACCTGCGCCGCCACCGCGCCCACCTGCCCATGTACGCCCCGACCGACATCTACAGACTGCCGCCGACTGCAGGTGAGAGACAGACGGCGGGGGAACGGGGCTCTCGGTGCGCAGCCCCAGCCGTGGCGGGGGATCTCGGCGTGCAGCCCCGGCAGTGACCGGGGGCTCTCTGTGTGCAACCCCGGCAG
>VZRV01010060.1:303892-405406 GCA_013398115.1 Falcunculus frontatus
CCTCGGGCCGCCCGCTCCCCGCCAAGCGCCCGCCGGGCGCGTCCGAACCCGGGCGGCAGAAAGCCCCTTCGGGCAAGAAGACGAAGGCGATCCGCAAGCTGACCTTCGAGGACGAAGTGACAACCTCGCCCGTGCTGGGGCTGCGCATCAAGGAGGGCCCGGTGGAAGCGCCGGCCAAGGCGCGAGGCGGCTGCGCCCGTCCGCTGGGCGAGTTCATCTGCCAGCTCTGCAAGGAGGAGTACGGGGACCCCTTCGCGCTGGCGCAGCACCGCTGCTCCCGCATCGTCCGGGTGGAGTACCGCTGCCCCGAGTGCGACAAGGTCTTCTCCTGCCCCGCCAACCTCGCCTCCCACCGCCGCTGGCACAAACCGCGCCCGCCCGCCACCAAGGGCGGCCCCGAGGCGGGCCGGGCACCGGCCGCGGCCCCGGCGGAGGAGACGCCGAAGGAGGCGAGCGGCGGCAGTGGCAGCGAGCGGGACACACCGAGCCCCGGCGGAGCCTCGGAGGCGGGCTCCGAGGAGGGGCTCTTCGAGTGTCCCCGCTGCGCCAAGCGGTTCCGCCGGCAAGCCTACCTGCGCAAGCACCTGCTGGGGCACGCCGCACCGGCACCCACGCCAGCCCCGGCCCCCGCACCGGCCCCGGAACCCAGCGCCGAGGAGCTGCCCGCTGCCGAGTGCCGCCTCTGCCCCGTCTGCGGGGAGACCTTCCCCAGCAAGAGCAGCCAGGAGCGGCACCTGCGCCTTCTGCACGCCGCCCAGGTCTTCCCCTGCAAGTACTGCCCGGCCACCTTCTACAGCTCTCCCGGCCTCACCCGGCACATCAACAAGTGCCACCCCTCGGAGAACCGGCAGGTCATCCTGCTCCAGGTGCCGCTGCGCCCCGCCTGCTGAGCCGCCCGTGCCTTCCCCGCCGCCCCGCGCCGCTCCCCCGGGGCCGCCACACGATTAGCTTTAATACGGCTTGTGACCTGCTGGAATCTGGCTTTACACTTACCTTCCCGGGGTCTCTCTCTTCTTTTTTTTCTTTTTTTCTTTACTTTTTTTTTCTTTTTTTTTTTTTTAATTTTGTTCTTTCGCTCCGGTTTTTATCGATGTGAACAGATCAAACTGCTCGAGAGAAACGAGTGTTTCCTTTAGTGTAGCCACAAATGCCTTGACTCTGCTGTTGATGGTCTCCAGAAAATGCTGTAGAAACTGCCTTAACTGTGACATGCCAACTTTCTGTTCATTTTGCCCTTACTAAGGTAGCTCTTGAGTTGTCTATCTGTATATGTTGGTTTGAGTAATTATGTTATTTATTCGTTATTTATTTATATTAATTATGAAGATTGATATTATTTGATTGCAGATATTCTAATGCGCTTTTTTGTCTCCCCGCCTGCCATTTCACTGTGCATTTTAGAAGACCTTTTTTTCTAAAGGGATCTGCTGAAAAGGTTTTAACTTTTATACCTAGAATAACACATGATCTTAACCATTTTATCCCGTGCAACCAACAGCTCTTACTTTTAGATGCAATCTCTTTTTCTACACACATTATTTTCTTAACTGTTAGCTATTTATAGAGTGCTTCGATAGAACTGTTTCAACTGTATAATTATTTACTATTCAAATAAAATATTTTCAAATTCAAGCGTGCCCCCACCCCTCCTGCCTCTCCCTGCCGGGCTGGCCCTTGGGGCTCGGGGGGGCTGGCACCCGGCTCCGCACTGCAGCTGGCAGGGTCCCTCCATAGGCACCAGCCTGCTCTGCACCATTTGATGAGATTAATTTAAAAGGAATTAAAGGGAGGAGAAGAGCAGGGTGTGGTGTGGCTGGTCTGGGGGAAGGCTGCCCCTTGAGCAAAGGGGACCCCTGGCCGTGGGCTGGAGCCCCAGCCCTGCCCCTGCTGCAGCCGGCACCGGGCACAGCCTGCCCTGGGCTCTGCTGCTGGGGAGAGCTGCCAGAGGCCTTCCCTGGAAGGTGTTGCAGGGAAAGCTCGAGGAGAGGCAGCACCTGTAAGCGGAGAACTCTTAGAAATCCGTGCCTAGGAGGGCTGTGCTGTTTGCTGTGGGTTGCTGTCGCATGTGCTCAGTGCTGAGCTGTGGGGTTCGGGGCTCGGCAGAGCAGCGGCATCATGCTTTGACCGTGGGCTGTGGAGCCTGGCACAAGGAAGGCCAGGCATTTGTCTGCTTCTTGGCAGGGCTGGAGCCTGCTCCTGCCTGGTCCTTGCGCCCTGCAGTGGGATTTCTGCAGCATCCTTCAATAAGTGTATCTATAGATACATACATATATATGCAGATAGATTTATCTCCATCTGCAGGGCTTGTGTTTGTATATGGGAATATCACGCGTTTGGTCAGAATTGTTGTAAAACCTGTGTAAGTGGGGAAGGTGCATGCTGAGTTTGTGAAACCCCTCTCACAGACAGGTGTTGCATGCACCTCTATGATCTCCCCCTTTGCCTGCAGGAGCAGGTACGAAGCCAACTCCACGGCATACAAATCTGCTTGGCAGCCCCAGGAGCAAATCCCTGCTCCCAAAGTGCTGTATGAAGGGCTAAGGGGCTGCAAGGGCTTGGTGTGGGTGTAGGGGCTGCTCTGGCATGGAGTAGGCCTTTGAGCCTTTGGCTCCCTGGAAGAGGTTTCCAGCCTGTTCCTGCCATCTTCTCTCACCTAAAAGCTCCTAACCCTAACGCTGATTCACTGTAGGAAAGGCAGGTGCTGGAGCTTCCTGGAGGAAAGTTTCCCAGGAGTTGGCTGAGTAGTTTTTGATAAAGCAAAACTTGTAGAGAAAGAACATCTTTCTAGAGAAAGATTTGTTTGGTTTTTTGGGTTTTTTTTTCTTGTTCAGTCAGGCTGAACAGTACCAGTGTATCGGTACGCTCCTGCTCTCTTGATTCCTAGGAAACCAATTTGGTTATGCCAGGGCTGACTTCAGGCCTAGGCAAAGCTATGGTTTTAGCTGTAAATCAATACCCTGGAAAAGAGCAGAGCCCGAGAGACACAGGCAGCAAAGCCTGCCTGGCAAGAGCTGCAGTTTTGCTTTTCCTGGCTTCCCTGGCCTTGGAAAGCCTCAGATCCCAGGCTGTCGCAGACGGTGTCGCAGCTGTCCGTGGAGTGGGCTCTCTGCTCCCCAAGGGGACTTTGCCAACACACACGGCCGTCCTCTCGGGCCACTGGACACCATTTCCAGAGCAATGCCCGGCACATCCTCTGGAGAAGCCTAAAGGCTCCATCCAGACTGTCACAGCACTGTCCCTGCTGAAATCCATGCTCAAAGACTGTGGCACCAACGGGCCACAAAACAACAGCTTCATACCACTGTCCATTTCCTAATAGTCAAATAAATCCATGTCTGTTCTTGTAAGAATCAGAATTTGCTGGGGCCAGAATTCCCCAGGTTTTTCAAACTGTCTGGGTAACCGTTGGCACCAACGTATTGTATCCCCTGCTGAGCAGAAAGGGTGATTAGTGGAGGCTCCTGTGTTGGGGAGGAGTAAGGAGAGGTGACGGTGGAGTACATTGGAAATGGCTCTGTTCACAAATATCCTGTAAAAGGGGTGTTATTTGCTTTTGGCATCACTGGGCTGCAGCAGCGTGGGCAGAGCTGCTGGGCTTTTGTGTCTGCAGCCTTTCTCCCCTCGCCTGTACTGCTGGGTCCGTGATAGGGTGAGCCCCAACTGCCCGAGGGCTTTCTGGAGAGGGTCCCTGTGAGGGTGAGCCCCTGCCTGAGGGTTTTACAGGGAGCCATTGGCATCACCGTTTTGCGTCTCTTGCCACCTGGCAGTGAAGGGCGTTGCACTGCCATGATGGGTCACAAAGCCTCCTGCCCACACCAGCCTCCTTTGGACAGTATTTTGGGGATGGATCTGTCCCTGCCCCTCAGCCGTTCCTCCCTTGCGCCGTCCCACTGCCCAGGCCCCCGGCACTGGGCCTGTGCTGGGCTCTGCCTCGTGCTCGGTGAAGTCCCAAGCCCGGGTGTAGCTCGGTGGCCATCCCGAGGGCCGAGCAGCGCGGCTGATCCCAGAGTGCTCTTAGTAGCAGCCCCTGGGAATGCAGGTGTTGCCTGGTGGGTGCCATGTCCTGGCCACCCGGCAGCATGGGCGGCCAGCGCTGCGCAAACAAAGCCTCCTGCTGTCAGCTAACAAATCAACTGCTGCTGGCTCTCCGTGCATCCAGCAGGAACAGGTTTGGGCACCATGGAAAACACTGATCCTGCCCCAAACGTGACGCAGTGCTGGCAGCTGGCGCAGAGGTTGCTCACGCTCTGTGCACGCGGGCAGAGGGGTTTGCTTGCTGTGCCGGAGCCTTCCTCCTCTCCCAGCACACCGAGAGCCGAATGTGTGGTCTGGGATGGAGTGTGAGCACAGGGAGAGGAGCTGGGGAGATGGGATGGATGAACCTGCAGGGTCCTGAGAAATGTGGCATGGACACCATCCCTACCCCATGAGCTCAGAGCTGGTGGCCCGCAGGGGAAGGCTCTCTGGAGGCTGCTTGTCCCCAGGGTAGGTTTTGAGCAGTTTTGGTACCAACACCACAGTCCCTCGCAGCCATCAGGGCAGTAAGGCATCTGTCAGCTGCCTTGCTGGATGGGCTCACTGCAAAACGCAGCTGGTCACAGCTCAAGGTTTTAGGGGGCCCTGCCCAGCACCTCCCGGTCTGTTTGTGGGGTGGGCACTTGGGAGATATCCATGGGATTGGGGCAAGCCTGGAAACAGGACAAGGATGGGCTTTTGTCATGGCTTTCAGACCTCTTCCTCACACAAGCGTGTTTACAAAGAGGCATCGCTGTTGATGAGCTGGGAAGTGGCTCCTGGAGTCCCAGGTGTTTCTGTGGGGCATGCCATGCCTGCAGGGTGCTGGCGCATGCTGGTGTCAACACACTTATTGCCCCATTGCTCCCAGGTCAGGATTGCTGGGTTGTGCTGAGTGTTTTGGGCTGGGTGGGAGAGCAGGTCCCTGAAGCACCTAGGCAGCTCCCCTTGGTGAAGGATCTGGGTGTGCAGGCGCATCCTGCGCGTGGCATTCAAACACCTCAAACCCTTCCATGCAGGTAAGAAGCCTTATCAGGGCTTTAAATGGTTTTAATGAAATGTAGTTTACAGTCCACACAACAAAGGTCTGCCTCTGGCAGCATTTGATGCATTAATGATCGAGATGGGACATGGCAAGCATAGGCTGCTGTCCTGTGGTACCGGGCACTGCCAGGCTTGGTTCCTACTTGTGCCACTGGTTCCGAGTGCTGGGCTGCCCCTGGCGCTGCTCTGACTGTGCTGTTTTCTCCTCAGCAGGCAGGCAGGGACCGAAACCGGGCAGAGCCGGGCACAGCGGCGGCAGCGGGAGCCCCACACCGGCACAGGGACCCTCCTAGGAGCGCATCCTCCCGACATGGTAATTGCGATGTTATTTTCAGCAGCCAGGGCTGGTTAAACCACCTGTTCCTCTTAGGAAAGAATCACCCTTTTAAAGCTCTAATAAAGCCCCCTCGCAGCTCTGAAGGCGAGGGCATGCACAGCCCAGCCTGTTCCCCCGGGCTCTTGTGCTGTGCCGCTCTGCTGAGGCTTGTCAGCCTTTCTTAGGGAATGGGGAGGGTGAGTGACAGGGAGGATTTAACCAGAGCAAAGGCTCTGCCTGTGCTGCAGCGGGCACTGGGCCGGGGGAGAGGAGGAGCACGGCTCGGCCTCAGGTTAGAACAGGTTCTGCTTTCTCAGGGTGTGGGACTACGATGTTTTTATTGGCTCATTTTACAGTTTTTAGAGGGAATATTGCCTGTAGTGCAACACCAGTTCAATGACAAATGTGAGGAAAATGCTGTAAAATTGGGGGTGTCTGAGCAGGGAGGTCTTGGTTTAGTTGCACACACACAGAAGAATCAGAATTTATTACATACAGTAAATTATATTTTGCATTTGCCCCATCCCTGGCAGTGTCCAAGGCCAGGCTGGACGGGGCTTGGAGCAGCCTGGGATAGTAGATGGTGTCCCTGCCCATGGCAGGGGGCTGGAATGAGATGAGCTGTATTGCTCCCTTCCAACCCAAACTATTCTAGGATTCTGTGATAAAATAAGTATAAAAAATATATTCCTTTTATAGCAGTATATTCTATATACATGATTTATATAAGTAGACTTCAGAATATGTAGATAGTGTGTAATATATTACATGTGTTATATCAATGCATGTTATTTTATACAATGTATACTAATATATGTCTGTTATATATTTCCAGTTAATACAATGCATAATAAATCCATTATCTACAGTACATAATGCCATATATGCATTATACCTAGTTACTGATACATTACAAAAGTTGATGTAATGGAACACTGTTGTCTGACAGGAGGTTTTGTCAGCTCTACAGCTGGGATTTGTGTGCTGTGGAGGACAGAGTGTAGGTGCACATATGTGTGTGCACCTGGCATATCCACTATACACACATGTCATATGTGGTCTAAAATACTGTTATTGTATGTGTATGGTGCACATTATATATGTGCCAAATATTACATGTTCATGATATAATGTTATACAGAATTCACACATTGCTGATACGATTGATATAATTTCTTATATACATTTAAAGTATACTGCATATATATGCACACAGTATTACAGTTTGTAAAGTAATGTTAATGTCATGATATGTACATATAGCTAAAGTATATGCCAGGGATGTGTGCATATGTAGATATACGCATGTAATGTAAAGGTAATATGTTGTATTTATGTAACCTATAACCCATTTTTGGATAAAATTATTATCTTTATATTCAATATTTAATATTCAAAACCAAATATTAATAAGAAAACATATAGTGCATTTATGATATAATACATTTTGTGATATATAATGCATATCACATTATATACCTTGTATTATACATAGATTATAGATCACAGATTGCATATATGATCCTTAATGTAATATAATGTAATATATATAATTTATATATATTTATATATAATTCATGTAATATATATACACATTGTATCCCTGTGAATTTAATACCTATAATATATATTCTAGCTAATATAAACATATAGACAGACATGCATAATATCAAATGTTAGCTATATAATTTGAAATACTGTAGCATATAATATATAGAACATGAGATACCTAATGTATTTTGTACAGAGAGCATATTAATAGGTATAGGAATAAGATAACACTTACACAAATGTTTGTAAAAAATGTTAGGCATCCTTCTAGAGCGGAAGGAAGGTATAATTGGAGGGGATATTGGGAGGAAATTCTTGGCTGTGAGGGTGGGGAGGCCCTGGCACAAGGTGCCCAGAGAAGCTGTGGCTGCCCCAGCCCTGGAAGTGTTCCAGGGCAGGTTGGACAGGGCTTGGAGCAACCTGGGCTAGTGGAAGGTGTGGAATGAAATGATCTTTAAGTTCCTTTCCAACACAATCCATTCTCCGACTCTGTGGTAAGTGTAACCCTAGTCTATATATTATTTAATTTAGTAAATGATTCTTAATGCCATTTTTGTGCCTGTTGCCACAGCTGGAGGGGTAGGGGTGCCTTGGGCCCTTGTTTGTGCCCCATGCCGGGCTGGTTTCACCAGCGCCGCTGCAGCCCCTTGGCCGGGGCTCTGCCCTGCCTGGCAGGGCTCCGGTGCCCCCAGGTGCCAGTACCGGGCACTGAGCTGTGCGGGAGCTGCGTGCCCTCAGCGCTCCGGCCGGAGCCTGCCCTGTGCCCGCCTGCTGCCGGGGAGCGGGGATACGTGGCTGTACCAGCCCTGGGGAGGGGCACTGCCTGGCTCAGGGCACCGCCAGTGCAGCCCCTGAGCAGTGACCCCTGGTCCGCAGAGCAGCCGGCCCCCACCGCTCCCCAGCTCCTCACAAGGGTGGTGGTGCTGGGCCTGGGGCAGGGATCCTCCCTGGAAAGGCAGGTGGAAACCGGGTTCCCAACACGTATTAGTGTGTGCAGAGTTATTTCTGCAAAGGGGGCTTTATCTGGAGCCGTCTGGATTAACTTCGTTTCTGGCTAGAGCACCTGACAGCAATTTAGGAGCAGACTTTGCTGTGGCTCTGGAGCAAAGGAAGAGAGATTTCCAGGTGTCTTTTCAGACATCGTCATGGCTGGGTGCAGCCCCCTGCATTTGCTGAAGGAATGTCTTTAGAGTAGAAAATCACCATTAGAAGCCTCTTGTTTTTAATGCTGATGTGGGTGGTTGGGCCATGAGGCGTCGCAGGGAAGCAGGTTATGGACAGTGGCTTCTGGGGGCCCCAGGGGTCTGTCACTGTGCTTGGTGCCTTGGGCAGGGCCCGGTTGGCAGGCGGTGCCACCCTGCAAGGGTGACAAAGGGCTGTGCAGCCACATGGGTACCCCCGTGTCAGTCACAGCACGGTGTGAACTCCTCAAGAGCACTCCAGTCTGGGAACGCCGCTGCCAGCTCCGCAGCCGGCGGCTGTTCCTGCAGCTGCAGCCCCAGCAGAGAGGGACAGAACCCGCGTCCAGCAGGGACTGTCCCTGCCCCCGTGAGCCAGCCCTGCACACCCACGGCAGCCACAGCAGCCAGGCCCAAGCAGCACCACCGGCATCACTGGAGTTCCAGCCCTGGCACCTCCCACCCACCGCCGCACACACCACACAGGTACTGCCTTTTATTGCTCTGGGGAGAAATTTTATTGTGAGCAAAGATTTATTCATTTGGTGAGGGCTAACAGAGTGGCTTTGTCATCCAGTTCAGGGTGCAAAACCACAGTGGAGTTTATACAAATTAATAGTTTTTTGACATCAGGAAAACATGGTTTTCGTCAATGTTTTAATTCTTCCCTGAATTAGAGATACATATTGCTCTAAGGAGAAAAGGGCTCCTTACTCAGAAGGATGCCTCTGAAATTGTTTCAGACCAGCTACTGGATAAGGGCCAGACAGCCTTGCCTGTCCAGCCCTGAAAGTAAAATAAATTAAAATACATGTTTTATTTTCTAGGTTCCTTCACTGACAGGAAATCAATAGAAAGCAAAACCCAACTCTGAGGCAGAAAATCCAACCAGCCATCCAAGCCCTCAGTGACAGAGGCTCCTTCCCGCAGCTGCACCAGGTGAGCTCCTGTCGGGCACCGGGGCTGAGCTGCTGCCCCTCGGGCACAGAGCACACGGCAGAGCCCAAGGGCCACCTCAGCATCAATGGCCGTGGCAGGAACGTGCCCCACAGCCACAGGGTAGCCCCTGGCCAGGTGCTGGCACTCAGACAGACGACCATAACACCAAGTGTAAGTGCAAAAACAAATGGGGGCCCAACGGGGCATTTCCCAAAAAATGCAATCCCTTTGCTTAAAGCAACTCCCATTTCATTGGGAGGTGTGCGTGTGAGTGCCAGGAGCAACCAAGCAGCAGCAGGACAGGGATCTCAGATTTCTGTTACTTTAAAATACTGGGGATTTAACTATAAAAATTTCCACCCCATTAACCTACAACACGTGTAGACCAAAACACATCAGCTACTGCCGACACAAGCTCTGCTCACTACAGCAGGTGCCAGGAAGACACCCTGAGTCCTCAGAAGCCTTCAGCTGCGTTGTCCTCTGGCTAGAGACGGGTCACAGCTTGCTGGGACAGGGTGAGGGGGTTACCCAGTTCTTTACACTGTGCTGGGAAGGGGTCATGGCAGAAGTGTGGCTTTTGCTCTTCTAAAAGGAATTTGCTTATTTTTGCTTCTCTAGGGAGCAGTTCCAGTGCACAGCCATCGCACACACCACAGAAAGGCCACGGCACTCCCACAGCGGGACAGCACTGACTGGAGAGCTCCTCCCTCATCCACCTGTGCTCCAGCAGGGAACATTTGCTACCTGGCTAGTCATGGGAAAACCTCTATTTAGAAAAAATTCCCTAATGCACAGTTAAGTGCTGCTTGGAATGACTAAAGCAATGCTTTGAGGGTACATTAAATAGCTGGTTTCAGTGTTGGTTCACGACCTCTGGCTGTGGCACCTGCAGCCAGGGGCTCGGGGCCCTCGCTCACTTGGTGCCAGTGCAGTGGTGATGGTGACACAGGTAACACCCAATCCCCAGCCATGTCTGTCCAGACCAGGGAAAGGCCGTTTCACAGAGCAAACCCCTTGCCCGGCCCCTTCAAGACGTGTTCATCCAGAACTGCGTGTTCTGATCTGTGCTCAGGTGCCTTGGGCTGCCCTGGCCGCAGCTCTGTGCTCCAGGGCCTCAGCTCTGTGATCCAGGGCCTCAGCTGGACACCTTGCTGAGGGCACTGGTGGAGCGGCGGAGCTTCCCCGAGGCCCTGCTCCTGGAGGCACATGGCAACGTGGGCGAGGGCGGCTCTGCCAGCTCGACGCCGATGGTGACAGTGAGGTCGGCACTTGCACTTGTGGTGAGGCAGCCTGGAAAACAGAGCAGGCAGGAAAACCCAGGTCAGGACAGAACAGCCTGTGTGCCTCAGAATAACCACGTGGCACAGTGTAGCCCCTCCCTTTGCCTCTTCCCAGCTTCTCCTGGGATTCCCCGCGTGAGGACTGGCACAGAACTCTCCCTGGAAGGTGCCTTAACCTCTGGAAAAATCCTAAGGATCACAGTTTCTTCCAGTACATAACAGGTACCCTTGTTACTGGAGGCTTATGGCCACCACTGGGGAAGGGTCTCAGGGGGGCTGTGGGTCTGTGGGGTTACGCTTTGTTGTTGAGTGGAGTCACCTGCTGGTTATCCCCCAGAGGCCAGGCCTGCCCAGGCTGGCTGAGGGGGAACAGGTGGGCACATGGTCATTAACTGAGACACTAATGACCAAAACCAGGTGCAGCTGCTACGAGGGACACACCCTGCCCTGCTGCTGAGGGCTGGACCGGACCTGTCCCAAGGCATTTCCCAGGGGAACACTGTTTCATCAGCTCCCTCAGGAAACAGTATTTTTAAACCATGCTGCAATTCTCTCCCGAAGTGTAAACACAAGTTTTTTATTACAGGTGGGAGGGAAGAACAGCCTCGCAGCCAGGCAGGGAGAGCACAAGGACATTGTGAGCCCACTCCGAAGGCTGGCACCGGTGGCAACCCCTCTGAACTCCTGAGAGATGGTTGTTTTTTGCAACACAGACCTACTTCCAGTGCAACAACCGACTCCACTCTCAGCAGTGCCTGGCCAGGCCATGGCTCTTCAAGCCTCCCTTCACCTTTCCTAGCCCAGGTAAATCTCAAATGCGCACAAAATGCCCCAAAGCGCAGCCAGGGCCTTGGCTGAGGCTGCCCATGGCTGAGCTGTCCCTTGGGCACAGGTGAGTAGGGCACTGTCCTTGCAGGACTGGTGGGGACATGGCCATGGGTCAGTGTGGAAGCAGGATGAGCCCTCAGTGGCTGGCTGAGGCCGAAGACTCACCCCGGCTCTCTGCTGCACTTCCAAGGTGAGGTGTAACCTGTCCTTCTGCTTGAGCAGCTCTGGGTGTGTGAGTGACTCAAAGCAGGAGTGGAACAGCAGCAGCACAGCCCCAAGTGTGAGCCCCCTCAGCCTGCCTGCAGCCCTGCGTTTGCATCTCAAAGACAGCCCTGAAGTACCAGATTGGTTCTTTGAGACAAATGACTGAGGGGAAATAGCACATTTTAAAAAGGTGGAAAGTGTGACTTAGGCTGTAAAGGCATTTTCTGTTAAAAATGCGGAGCTGTCAATTTAGGATTAAAAACAAAACCTGTGGTGCTACAGGCTGGGGAGAAAAGTGTGGGGGAGGGAAGGGCTGTGAGGGAGGTGTTGTACTTGACATTCCTGCAGTGAGGCAGAATGGCAGATGGTCAAAATAATACAGTTTTCTCCAAATGGACAAGCTGAAGCAGCTTAGAAATAAAAAATAATTTCCGCGTACGGATCGGGGGAGTCAGCACCGCGACGGCGTCATTACCGCGTACGGATAGCGGGAGCCAGCGCCGTGTACGGCGTCACTACCGCGTACGGATAGCGGGAGCCAGGACTGCAGTGGCGGCATTACCGCGTACGGATAGCGGGAGCCAGCGCCATGCACGGTGTCATTACCGCGTACGGCAGCATTACCGTGTACGGATAGCGGGAGCCAGGACTGCGGTGGCGGCATTACCGCGTACGGCTAGCGGGAGCCAGCGCCGTGTACGGCGTCATTACCGCGTACGGATAGCGGGAGCCAGCGCCGTGTACGGCGTCATTACCGCGTACGGATAGCGGGAGCCAGGACTGCAGTGGCGGCATTACCGCGTACGGATAGCGGGAGCCAGCGCCATGCACGGTGGCATTACCGCGTACGGCGGCATTACCGTGTACGGATAGCGGGAGCCAGGACTGCGGTGGCGGCATTACCGCGTACGGCTAGCGGGAGCCAGCGCCGCGTATGGCGTCATTACCGCGTACGGATAGCGGTAGCCATCGCTGCGTACGGTGGCATTACCGCGTACGGTGTCATTACCGCGTACAGATAGCGGAAACCAGCACCGCGTACGGGTAGCGGGAGACAGGACTATGTACGGCATCATTGCCGCGCACGGATTTTGGGAGGTTATGCCGCACACGGCTAGCGGGAGCCAGTGCCGGATACGGAGTGCGGGAGGCAATACCGTGTACGGTGTCATTGCATGTGGGAGTCATTCCCGTACTCAGATCGCATTCCCGTACGCGGTTTGCAGGAGGGACTCATTGTGACACAGATCATGGGAGGCCTTTCTGTACATGGGAGGCATTACTGAACACAGATCACAGCAGGCAGAACTATGTGGTGTTCATGGGAGGCGTGCACAGCGTGTGGGAGGCAGAACCGCATGCAGAGCACGGGAGGCAGAGCAGAGGAGGCATGAAGCGCACATGGAGCACAGGAGGTAGAGCTGAACACGGAGCAGAGGCAGCAAGGGAGGAGGGAGAGGGGAAGGAGAGCTGTTAGTGATGGAGCACAGCAGCAGAGGGGCCTGGGGGAAGCATTGCTCTTACCTGCAGCCATTACCGTACCAAGAGCATTAACACTCTAATCTAAAGGGAGAGAACAAAACTGTGTCAGTGCAGGACCAGAGGGGGAGAACAAAACCCCGTGACTGCTTTGGCTCGCACCAACCCAACGCAGCACACCCCTCTGAAGGCCAGAAGGGCAGCTCCCCTCAGCCCTCAGAGGCCTGCAGAAACACGGATCCACATGCTTCCTCCTTGGGCCTGAGTACTGAAACAAACAAGGGAGTAATGTTATCCAAAATGGGAATGAATAATCACCGTGCCTCAGCCTTTGCCAAACCTGCTGCTGTGGGATGGTGGCATGCAACTGCTTCATGCCTCAGCTCCACCTCCAGAACCATTCCTGGTCACACCATTTCAAACTGAGTAAAATTTGAGGCTTCACGGAGACCTAAATTCTCTGTGACACTACAGCCAGGTTAAAACCCCAGGAAGTGAGCAGGACAGCAATCCCGGTGCCACCTAAATTTCCCAGATGGGAAAATCCTTGAGTGCACAAAACCTGTCCGTGAGCAGTCACACACCTGCACTCAAACAAGACACACACACTGGAGGGCCTGTCACATGTGAGGCTGCTAAGAGAACATTAAGCTTTTAAAACACATTTCTTGCAGGAGGGATTAAAAACAGAGTTAAGAATAGAGATAAAAGCACTTTAAATGCAGGGTTACCTTGCGGGAAGCTAGAGAAGAGAGATGGTGTATTGCATCTTAAATCCAGTCCACAGAACAAACCTGGTTTCTTCCCCAGGGCAGGTGCTCTAGGAATGGCCTTTTAGCCACTGCTCATGAAGCAGCTGAAAACCCCTGAAAGCAAGGGTGGGTAAGACCATGACCTGTAAGGATCCTGAAGATTGGTACTTGAGAAGATCCATGAAGTTTTCACATGGGCTGTGACCTGTTCCAGCCCCTCATGAACCTTTCAGCCAGGAGAGGTCTGTGGAAATCTTTGTTTTCCTTCCTAGTAAATGCAAAGGTAATAAAATTCCAGAGAGAATTGTTGTAGTAAATTTGCTCAGCATTCCTGCTTCCAGCTCCCAAAGACTGGCTCAAAGTACACTGTAAGCAGCATCCTGAGCCTGCATGGAAGAGCCTATGGATAACTGAAGCTGGGTTAATCAAAGCTGCACACATCCTGCAGTGCCCTGGAAAGCTGTAAGTGACACAGTAAGAGAATCTGACACTAGAGGTTAACCACGGGCAGAACTGACCCTAAAGCAACAGCCCAGCTCGAGTGGGAATGCCTGCCACCACTGCAGGCCTCCAAAGTGTCATGGACTTGGAAATAAGCCTGAAATGTACCCACTGAAGTTCGATTACTCACAAGTTGGAGCAGCTGCTGGTTAGTTCTGCAAGGCTCAGCCTCAGCCAGGTCGGACCCCGCCTGTGGGGTGCTGGGGGTTACGTGGGTGTGAAGGCAGGGAAGCCTGAGTGCTCAGCACGTGGCCACAGGACTGGCTCTGCCCCGGTTCTGCTCCGCCTCTGCTCCAGGTCTTGGCCGGTGCCTCAGTGTAGAGGGAAAATGGGAAGGGGCCGCATTGCCTGGAGCCTTCTCCGAGCTGACAGCTCGAGCAGGTGGAGCTGTCACCCGGCACAAGAGATGGGCCCGTCAAACTCCTATTTTTGCCCATCCCGTTGCTGATTGCTCAGATGAGCCCTCCCTTGCCACCTCCTCTCCCGCTGGGGGAGCACCCTCTGAGCCAATCTATTACACGGAAAAGGCAGGGGGCCAGGCTGAGAGTCCTGATGTGGCTCTCACCCCCTCACTGTTGGCAATCCCGAGGGAGCACCAGGATTGAGGGGGAAGCAGTCCCAGCACCTGCCCGCCCTCGGTGGTGGCACAAGCGACAGCCCCGGCACACTGAGCCTTAGGGCTCTGCAGGGATCTGGACCCTCCGGAGCCAGGCCTGGGCTCCTGGGCATACACCTGCATCAGCCTGTTCAGCCACGGGAGCTGGAGGGGGCACAGAGCTGCAGCCCCCAACGCATTGTGCTAACTGTGACCCTGCCCTGCTTAATGCCTGACCATTCCTGACCCTCACAGGATGCTCAGACAAGGAAAACTACGGACGGAGCACTGATAACCAAGAGCATGCGGGCAAGGAGCAGCTCCCAAATCCGCTGGTGCCGCTGCAGGAGCTCCCCAGGGGCAGCCCAGCTGGGACAGGCTCCAGTCTGCCGAGGATGAGGAGCTACCTGGATTAAACAGGGGAAGCCAGACAGGCCCCTGTGCCTCATTCTGAATAGTCCTCACAGGGAACGGGGGAGAAGAGAAAGCCCTTGCGTCCTGCCTCCTGTGATAACTCTCCTGGCTCCTCTGCTCCACTCTCCCTTCAGCTTTTCCTCTTTGTTCACTGCCTGGACAACCTCCACCACCGACAGCCCCGCGGTGTCCCATCTCATCTGCTGAGCACCACGCCCAGCAGACCCCACACATGCTCCACGATAGCAAAAATTCCCTGTCCTACGAGTAACCAGGGCAGTCAGGAATTTCCTAAATCCCAAGTATTAGAAACAAATTGTTCAGTTTCAGGCAACACTGATGCACGGATCAAACTCAACCCTTGGCACGCACCGCACGTGCTGTGATACCATTGCACAGCTACTCAGATGTGTATGTTTCTAATATTCCCAGGAAAACAGGCAAAACTATTTTATATATATATATATATATATATATATATACACATACAGAACCTGGCCACAGATCTGACAAAACACCCTACAGAGCTTCAAGGGAAAAGATAAAAGGACAAAACCCCCAAAGTAGTAAAAAAGCCTAGACAAACCAAAGAAAAAGGAATCCTTGGCTCAGTTACTGTTAGAAAAAGTATCAGTCCTGTTTAAAGCAAGAGTTACTCGGGGTTTGGTTTTGTTTTCTGTCAAAAATATATTTTAAAATCTACATGTCCAAGTAATCCTTTTGCTTTAAAGCGGGAAAGATAAAGCTCAGCACTGAACAAAAAGTGGTTTAAAATAAACCAGATCTTGTTTGCTGTACATTCAAATATTTCCTACAAGAACTTTATGCATGTAAACCTCCAGAGACAAAAGAAAAGCATGTGTCACCTTTGCAACAAAAAGGCTGCAAAATCTCGGTTTTATGTAAATCAGCAGGCACAGCTCCCTAGGCTTTAAAACCAGGCAATGCTGAAAAACCTCTATAGTTCCTCGACTCAAGTGTTGCTCCTGGGCAATGCCATAATATTCATTAAAGAATCCATTTATCAACAGATACCACATGTCCAAGTTTTCCAGCAGTTTTTCTGATGCTCCACTGAAAAGGATGCTTTAAAAACATTAAGCTGGAACGCAAGAATCAGAGATGCTTTCCCTGCCCATTCCACACTATCCATTAGCAACTAAAAAAGCCAAGATTTACACTATATCCTCCCTGATAACGTTGAGCTTTGTGCTTTATTTTCCAAGTCATTAGCATGCACAAGAATGACCTCATGGTGAACAGATGCACTTGGATATGGCAGTGATTAGATCAGTCCTCTCAGCAGTCAAGTGTGCCCGTTCCCATTAACCCCTGAGGCGCCGGCTGCAGCGCTCAGCTCGGGGGTTCCCTGGAAAGCAGGAACCTGCCCTGGGGAGCACAAACCCCTCGGACGGATTCCTTGTGGTGGGAAAGCTGTGACTAGAGAGTTACCCTGGAATATCCGGCTCCTTCCACTTCCCAAGGTTAACACCATGCTTCTGGCTGCTGATCTTACACAAAAACAGCCCCAAGCCCCAGAGAGCCCTCATGAGCCGCAGAGGCAGTTGAAGTCGGGGCACTGCTCTGCCCACTTCTGCATCACCAATTTTTTTAAAGAACACACAAGTATTTTGTTGAATAACTGTTTCTGGTTTTGGCCGAGGGAGCAAGAACAGCAGCTTAAAGCCTGCCCACTAAAAGGAGAGAAATCTGCAGAGGGAAAGGATGAGAATAATTCAATAGTGCTGGATTATGGAGGATTTCCTGGGCTGCCTCTCAAACCCTGCCTAATTAAAATACAGCATGTAATGCACCAGTTTAACAACAAAGGGCCGTATTTCCAGCTTTTGTTCCTAATCTGCACATCCCCTAAATGAGTTCAGGGATGGCCATTCTGCCTACACGGCTGCACTTTCAACGCTGAAGATATCGGGCCTATCTATGATCCATACAGGGAGTTTAAGGCTCTGCTCCTGGAATCAGCAAAGGAGATCAACTGGACCATTTTCCTGCAGAAAATGCAGCACCTGCAAGACTGGTGACAGGCAGACTAAGGCAGGGCAGGAAAACCACATCCCACACGAGTCTGGGGATGCATCCCCAGGGGCAGCATCAGAAAGCACAAAAACATCCAGTTGCAATAATTGAATCATAGTCAGCGACACCCCAGTAACGTGTCACTGAGAGCTGTTTGATTTCTCCTTAGGCAGGAGTTCTGTGCTGTGCTAAGCAGCACCCTGACTCCCTGACACTCTCTGCCGCACACGTGCATTCGCAGCAGGGACAGGATCACACCTGAGGGGCATTACAGCAATCAGATCAGATGAGAATTCATCTTAAATTTACCCGAGCAGTTTATGCTCGGCAGGGTCAGCAGCACCAGCTGGCTTGCACTGCAGCCTGTGCCAGCTCCATGCATCCCACAGAATCATCAAGGCTGGAAGAGATTAACAAGTCCAGTGGCCAACCCAGCACCACCATCATCACCCCGAAATCACATCCTGACACCTCCTGAACACTTCAGATAGGGGGACCCCAGTGCCTCCCTGGGCAGCCTGAGGCAGTGCCTGACCGCCTCCTTCAGGGAAACATGCTGCTTTTTATTTACTGCTCCCTGACTCATTTTTTCTGTTTCAGAACAGAAAAATGCCCTCCGTATTCCTAAGTGGCAGAACAGGTGATTCCTGCAGGTGCAGGACGGGTGGATCTACGCCTGGAGCAGGCCTGGCGGGGGAACAGCGGAGCTGCCGGGGCTGCATCCAGCCTCCCCACTGACTGCTGAGGGGCATCTGATGGAAAACACATCCCCATGGCCACAGCTGACACTGCCCCTGCTCGTCACTGACTAAATATGCAGAAGAATCAGCAGGTAATGTGAGGAGACTCTCTGAAGCAGAGATTCTGACACCAGAAGTCATGGCCGGCCTCCAGTTCATGAGCGGGAAATTAATTCTGAGGCTCAGAAGTCTGAAAATCGGGACCTGACTGGGGCAGGCTTTGCACTTAAAAGCAATTAAAATAATTAAATCATACCCGGGTACTCCTGATTTAACAGTGTTCTGAAATGCTCAGCTACTGGGAAACACTTGAACCATGTTTGGCATACACAGCTTATCCTTCAGAAAGTGGGGCTGCTGAGGGGTCTGCCCTGTCAAACCACATTTGAGACAGCACCGTGTGCTCAGAACAACACGAAAATGAAACAGAACTATGCACAGAACAAAATGTTTAAAATAGATCACTATATCTACATTTCTATTTGCTGATACGTTGACAGATAAACGATTCAAGTGCTAACAACCAACCCTGGGCACGCGCCGCGCTCCTATTGAAACGGCTGGTTTTTTTGTCTCAGACTTTTGGCAGAGTGTATAAAAGAATTTAATGCACAGCTGTTCTACTTTTTAATGTAGGAAACATTAATCAAAGCTTTAAGTTATAAGCTTTCCTAGCGTTGTTTAGTATTCCAGTTCAGCAGAGATCAATAGATCCATCCCGTGTTCCCTGATGCCTCTCCAGGACGCAGAGGCGCGATTATGTAAATGGCCCCGGCTTCCTCCCCTCCTGCCAGCGCTTATCTCCAAAGCCTTCTGCCTGCTGCTCCTGGCCACCACTGCCCGGCCAGCACAGGCCTCTTATCTCCTCACAAAGATCCGAGCACGCCAGGATCGGAGCCAGCAACGCTAGACAATGCTGCCCGGCTGGTTTTATTCCTAAGTGATTTATTTGAGCAAATTTAATTTCTTCCTTCAGTGTTTCAGTTTAGATGGAAGATATCTGCTAACGAGTCGAGCTAAAGAGAAACAGAGCAGATGTCCTGCAACGTTTATACAGGTTGGAAATAATCTATTCAACAATCCAAAAGAGAAGCAGGGAATGATTACAAAGTGCCAGTGTCACCCTAGGAGTGTCAACGACGGATTAAGGAATCTTTGTTAGGGAGTCCAGCACACGGTGACCAGATACTTTCTGGATGCTGGAAAACAACACATTCTGAAGGCACTAGAAATGTGCACTTCAGAGCCAATGGCTCCCTTTCAGGAGAGGTTCACTTAAACTCAGTCAAACCAGCCAGGCAGCGATTGTGGCTGCGCACTAACCTAACCCTCCACGAAGCACACAAGGAATAAATTCCCGGAGTTCGGCACAACGCTGTCACCTCTCAGCAGGCCGCTGACTGATGAGCACTGATGTGCGCGCACACACACACACACACACACACACACACACACGCCCCATACACCCACAAACCCCACAGAGGCTCCGGGCCAGGTGCTGCAGGGCAGCCTGCAATGCGCTCGCCTGCACTGAAGGGACGCGCCCGCATCCCGCACGCCGCTGTGATTCCCTAACAGCACCCTGTTCCTGCGTTTCTTGTGCATTAATCCCTGACCCTGGTAGCTCAGCAGCATAATCCCCATTTAGCATTAGCAGCAGCTTCCCCTGCGAGGAACTATTTTTGATAAGTGAGCCCCGATTCAGGCCTCGCTTTTGAACAACATATTCCCAGCTCAGCAAGAACCCGGAGTCCTGAATGAGCCCGAGCCCATCACTGCGAGAAAGTTCATTAACCTCGCTGGAGTTGGGGGTTAACAGGATAGCTGAAGAAAGGAGCAGTGTGAATAGCTCTGATGCAAAACAAATTAAAATGAATGTCATCATTCCTTTTGATATTCATTAGTTGATTCAGGGGAAGAATAGTCTTCTTAAATTTGCAAGCATTTATCTACAAAAAACAGGTGTACATCTGCTGCTCAAGTGCTTCTTGGGGCTACAGAGAAGAATAATGTGCAGAGACTCACCAGTTCCACCGAGGGAGTAGCTGGGAGAGGGAGAGAAGACCTGAGCGGCAAAATCCTCAAACGTCATCACTTCTTTGTGGTTCTGGATGATGGCTTCGAGGTACAGCGCTCTCTCCTCGTAGCTGCAATGCCCCGTTAAGGAAAGGTCTGTGCACAACTCAAGGCTGTCCCACGGCATCCCCGGGCACCAGCCGCCAGCTCCATATCCACGCTGACCGGGCTGGAACGGGCAGGGAACCGGACCAGAACTGCCCAATGGTTCTGAACGGGAGCAACAAGGAGGAGACACATTCAGGGCTGGAAATTCAGGGTAACACCTTTGAGCTTCCTGACTTAGAAGCTGTGACCTGGGCGCTGCCGAGCGCAAAGCCCCAGACCAAAACCCACCGTCACAGACCGGCTGCGGCACTATGGGAAGCTCCTGGCACACAATATTCCTGTTCCAATGACCAGAAAAGTTACTAGATTGGAGAAAAAAAGCTACAGGACAGAGGGGTACAATCCCCCCCCATTCATTTGCTCACTGGACTTCTTAGAAGAAATTAAGCACAATAAATGCAATTCCAAAAGCGTGACGGTTATATTTAGGGCAGGTGCTAGAAGGTGCAACCTTATGTATCCCAAATAAATGATGCACAGTGGACAAACCCAGCCCACAACCTGCATGCATTATGGCCTGAATAATGCAGACAACAAAGCGAGCTAACATCGAGACTATTGCCTTTTAATTAAAACTCGGCAACCTGGAACACACAGCATTCAAATGTGTAATCAAAAACCAGTCACCAATAAAACTTACAAGCGTAACAAGCTGAAGCAACTTTCCAGCTGTCTTAATAGGACCCCTGCTTGCGGCAGCCTTTCACAGCGGAGAAAGCAAATCTTCCCCTTTTGTGTGCAGCTTCTGTCTGCTCAGAAGGTGAATCATACACTTCCAATAACGGGATAACGCCTGGGACAAATCTACAATGGGCTGGAGAGGCTCACGTATGACTTTATGAATTAGGGCTCGAAGGAGCCAGGATGACATCTCATTCTCCGTTTCCTCAGTGAAAACAAAAGTTTTCAGCGCCTCATTGTGTTTCTCTTATGGGGAAATGCACTCGAGCTCCACAAGCCTGTTTGGTGGGAGCAAAGGCCAAGCTGAATTTAGAAATTAGGAGCAGGAGAATAACACCAGTGACAACAGAATGCAGGTGAGGGTATTTAGAATTGAAAAGCATTACTAATTAATATTGAAGTGCCATTTGTAACTTGCAGGACATTAACAAAACCACTCTGAAACACTATTTAAAAAAAAAAAAAAATCAGAGTAAAGCGGTGCTTAAAGCCAGGAGCCGATGATCTAGTGTCGACCTCGAAGGGAATAAGCAAAGCAAGTCTTCGTTGCATGCGAGTTCCTGCAGGCGTGGTGGCAACAAAGAGAAGAGAAAGAAAGGAAGAATTTTGCTTTTAATGCTCGCAGAGGACGATTGATATGTGATAAATCTTCTTATAAACTTCCCGTGGAAGCCTGAAGAAAGAAAATCAATAGCCAGCATTTCAGCGTTTGCACCTGCTGACAGCGTTATTTGCTCAGTTTTCCTGCCTCGCCCGAAGCCCGGGAGAACGCATTCCTGACAGCGCCAGCGCCAGCCCGCGGCGTGCGGGGCTGCCTGCCCTTTATGGGCTGAACTCCTGATGACTCTTGTTAATGAATAGGCTGCCAAACTTCCTCGGAGAGGAGGCACACGCCTGGGCCCAATTCTAAAGGGACTGACGGATGCCATTCACTCCTCATTATGGAGATGCCGATTCCTCGGCGCTCGGCTGTTGCCAGGGCCTGCGAGCGCGGTGCCGGGCGAGCGCCGGCCGGGGGCGGCGGGGGCTGCGCGCCCGTCTGGCAGCGGCCCCTGCGACACGGAGCTGGCACGTGCTGGCGCAGCGGGAGCGGCCCCGACCGTGACAAATTGCTGAAAGGGCTCCGCGACACCGGGGGCTGCCGACCACCTGAGCCTGCGGGCCGGCCGGCAGCGCTCGATTCATCGCCCGGCCCCGGCCGGGGCTGCTCGTGGGCTTCCACCCAGGCGGGGGGGACGAGAAAAGGCTTTTCACGCTCTGCCCGATAACGCCCTGCTGGGTCCCGAACGGCCCCGCGCAGCAGCACACCCGAGCACCGCGCGGGGCTGCTCCGCTTCGGATAAATGCTGCGCGGAAACACGGGGAGGAGACGCTGCCCAGGTTTGCTCTGCACCCGGTAAAATCCTACTGGATGAGCTGGAGGATGCCGCTCGCCACACAAAAGACTGGGAAGAAAACACCCGGACAAACAGCTGGGCAGCTACAGGAGAGGCAGCTGAGGAAGAGCACTCCAAGATCTGGAGAGCCCTGCAGATCCACCAGTGCTCTGGAGACACGCAAGGAAGACCCCCGGCTCAGCACCTCTCCTGCACGCTGAAAAGCCAAAAGCAGCGGGTGCGGACAGCCCCAGTGCAGCGAGGCCTGGTGCTGCACACCCCAGCTCCACTCGGCAGCCACCTCGGCTTGGCGAGCTCCCCGTGTCCTCCTGGAGCAGCGGGAGCACAGCAGCTCCTGCCATACGGGCAGCGAGCGGGATGCCTGTGCTCGTTTGTACTCACAGCTTAATCAAAAAAGAATTAAGTGACTGCAGCAAAATGAAATTAAACTCCCTGCTATCTCTGTCTCAGTACATGTGCAGGCTAGGGACAACAGTTGGGATTCATTAAAAAAAGAAAAAGTCAACTAAAATTTTACTGAAGTTTAGGAATTTGAATGTGGAGGCATCATGAACAAGCTGTAAAAAAAAACCCTCCAAAAAACACCTCCGTCCGATAAAAAAAACATCATGAAGTTTCCTATTTATTCCCCTGTAGGAACACGTCTGTCCTGAAAATCCCTAGAGCAATACTTCTGTCAGAGCTGCACCACAGAAACGTGCTGGGCCTTCAGCCTAAGAGCCAACCGTGAAATATCACTGAGTTACAAACATTAGAACCTCACACTGAACCTCTTTAACCTGAAATTTTTGTCATGGCTCTCCTGCGAGCTTTGGGCAGAGCCCACCTGACACCAAGGTGCCACCAACACCAAGCACAATTTAGATCAAGTGCACATAAACTACGGGTTTAAAAATGCAAGCCATGGATCAGCACCCCCCAGCTCTGAGCAGGGCCGGGAGGGAGCTTTCCTAGAGCAGCCTCGGGGCTGGAGAGCTGCAGGGAACACACAAATCCGACGCTGTGGCAGGCCCGGCTGCGGAGGACGGGCTGTGAGCTTGAACCCTACCCCAGCGGAAAGCTGGACAGCTGGCTGCCCTGATTAACTAAGCCCCCAGTTATCTGGGGGCTTGGGGTGTCCCTTGAGATCTGCAGATAAATGGAGTTATACCAGACCCTTGAAGGAGCTGATCAAAAGCTCCTCTTTTAATATGTACGGCAATTTGACCCACCCCTCCACGGCTGCATTATTTTACATTTTGCTTCTGCCAAGGCAAAACTCCAGAGCAAAATGTTTTAAACAGATGCAAACGGGGTATTTTTTCATTTCAAATGAAATAATGACATTGAGAGCCACAACAAGGTGTGAATTATTGATCATGAATATATATAAAACTGTGGGAGAGCAGGAATTTAGCCCCTATTTGAATACAGCAATCAAACCTCAATATTTGAATATTATGAGCTTCTAGTAATGTTTTATCAGCATATCAATTATTTTAACATTTCAACCACACAATGAAGGCTGTTTGAAAATAAAACCCAACCCATTAAAATGTGAACATCAGCTCTTTGCAATAAACCACACCATCTTACTGCAGCAGCAGGATGACCTGCAAAGTGAAACACACAGGACCTCCTTCCAGATGGAGAATGCAAAAGAACACAAAAGGCAGAAGCTTTTGAAAATTCACTGGAGAGGTGGGCACCAGCCAGCACTCGGCTCTCACCCACCAGCATCACTTCTACATTTAACCTCTACAACACAGAGCCAGTTTCAGACACACAGTTTGAAACATAATGACCTTGAAAACCCGTCAAAGTCCTCATAATCTGGGTTCTGCAGGCGACCTGAGCCACCCCAGGGCCAGGATCTGCCCAGTGTTTCTTTCCCTGCACACACACACCACTAAACCATAACAAACCGCCCTGTTGAGAAACAAGGGAATATAGATGATGACTCAAGCAGATCCTGAAAATACAGAACTTTTGCTTATTAACCTTAACTCCGTGCTGACCTCAAGCAAAACTCTCAGGGCCCCACCCCTGCTGATGGTAATGGCCAGCCTGTCCTGGCCCACGCTACTGTTTGAAAATGAAAACATTTTGGCAGCATTTGTATACTCTCACCACTACACAGAAAGAGCGCTGCACTCTGCTGATGCAGTGGGCAACTAAAAGACAGGAGTGTTGGTGGGGGTGTGCTCAGGCTGCAGAGAAGGGCCTGGCTGCTCTCCACGGCCTGGGGGTCGTGCCAACACCACAGGGCACCGGTCCCACGCCTGGCACCCAGGACACTGCTGAGGTCCACAGAGAGCCCTCGCCGCAACGCCCGTTCCTCTGGCTCCAGAGGGACCCTAAATGCGCACTGCTGGCACGGCCCTGCTGCAGCGCCCATCTGCGACGGGCAGCCCACCCGGAGAAGGGCTTTCGGGGCATCGGGCCAGTGGAGACGCTGGAAATATAGAGGTGGACAGCTCTTTCCAGCCCATCGGACATCAAGGCTGGCTACATGTCCACATGCCAATTCCTTCTCTACCCAATTAGGGAGACCTGCAGAAAACCTTTGAATTTACTGTTCAATGCAAGAAACATCCATTTCAGCTTCCTCCTGATTGCATCATAGGGCCCAAAGATGGTTCACAAAAAGGGTTTGCTCCTGACACTGTGACAGCAGTTTGGAAAACACACAAGAACATAAATGTTTGGGACTTACCAAAGCAGAATAAAGCTGGGACCATAAAACTGAGGTTAGCAGAGATGTGTCGGCTGATGACCTTTCTGCACCTAATTGTCCTCCCCAGCTCTGAAGAGGATGGAGTTACTGTGCTTTTAAAATGTGGAGCTAGGCAGTTCTGGTGTGAAACTCAATCTGCTTAATTGGGCTCGCCATCGTTCACGGTCTAGTGACCGCCACCGCCACACAAATTTCACCGAGAACTTTTGGGGGAATTTTAGTAACGTATATCCTTCATTGAACAGGTGCAATTAAACTGTGCCCATCAGCCACCACAGACTTGCGTGCTTTTTGTACACCAAAGTATCCGAGATGGAAACTCTCCGGTGACGCCTGCCTTGAATCGGTCCATGTAACACGTGAGACGCGCGTGAGCCGAGGCTGTGTGACCAATGGGGTCTGTGGGCCCCTCTCCCCATGGCCAGCCCCCGTCACGGCCATCTGTCCACGCTGCAGCCGGGGGAGCCAGGGCTCCCTTGGCGGAGCAGGGCTGGCCCATGCCAGGGCTGCTGTTCCTCCTCCTTATCCAAAATGGGCAGATGATCCTCTGCTGCCAAAACCAAGAGCTCATCCTCTCTGCGGCATAATTTTCTGCTGCTGTGCCACCAATCGCACAGACAGGCAGCCCTCTGTGCTGGGGGGGATGGCTGGAGCCCAGGACATGCTGGTGTGGAAGAGACACGGCTCTCCCTGAGACCGACAGGTCCAGAGAGGTTTGCAAAGGGGCTCCTCATCTGTGGAGCGTTTGCCCAGCGCCTCGGCACCGTGCCTGGAGCTCTGCCACCTCCCTCCCCGCAGCGGGGCCTGGGTCCCTGCACAGGATCACAAAAGAACCTCGGTGCTGACTGATGGAGACGGGCCTCAGGTCCCAGAGAAGCTGCGAGTGCTCCGAGTCACAGGGCACGCTGCCACGGCATTTCCCAGCGCGCATGGAGCGATACCGCGGCTCCCTCGCAGACGGTCGCCAGTAATTGCTTTAAAGGGGAAAGTGCAGCAAAACAACAACAAAAACACGTTTCACACGGTTTCAGAGCATCTCTGTGGAAATCAAGCAGTGTAACAGCAAAGCCATACTGAAGGTGCCCTGAGGCAAAAGGCTCCAGCTCACGCTTGTCTGTGCGGAGCCCTGCACTGGCGCTCGGCTCCTGACGCCGTCGGGCAGCGTGTGGCCCAAGGTGTGCTGTGAGCACCCGTCTGGCAGAAGCACTTGCCTGCCGCTCTGGGAGAGCAAGAATATGTGGCACATTAGTCATGCCAAGCGCTTCAGGGGAGAATCTTGCATTTATTATGAATAAGGCAGAAAACAAGCTTTCATCTTAATTTTCGAGCGCTGCCGCAGGCAGGAAGCCCCCGGGAGCAGACACACGTACCAGCACAGACCGGTCGCTGCACTGCAGGAGCAAAGGGACACCGGGTCACTCCCCTGCTCTCATACCACTCCCTGCTCTGGCAGCACTCGAGCTCATCCCTGCCCAGAGCTTTCTACTTCTACTTTCTACTTCTACCACAGAGTCTCTGCAATGCTCTCCTCCCAGGCAGTCCTATTTGTACACAAGCCTGCTCTGTTGAAAAAAAAGCTGGGCCTGTGCCTCGTCCCCTTTATTAACTTTGTTCCCATTAAGTGTGTTCCTCATGTGCTAGAGGTGACAAACCATGCACAGCTGTGCCTAGGACACGGCACTGTACGTTTTGCATGGTGCAGCCAGCCCTCTGCCCATCCAAGGTCCAATCAGCCACTGCGCTCGGTGCCTATCACTGTACTGATATGGCTTGGGTGACAATATTTCAATTACAGTGATGACATAATGGCCTGTTACCAGTTCAGAGCCACAGGAGCCCTGACTGGTAACTCACTCTGCAGGGCACACCAAGATCTAACCACCAAGAAGCTGCTTATGGAAGAGTTCAGTAGCATGACTCCCGTTGCACAAGGTTTTGGCTGGCAAATTGGGGCATCATTCCCCCAAATATACTTTCTCTAGAAGAAGCCATACAGTTCCCTGCTGAATCCTGAGAGATAAAGGGACAGGAGTTGCCCAGGTCTAATTGAAAGCCACCTTCCCAGTGCCCCAGAGCACAGATGTTGAGCTCGTCTCTCCTGAGGGCACTGGGTTCACAGCGAGCCACTCGGTCAGGATCCGCACTGCCTCCACTGTGAAATTCCAGGTGGAGTTCACAGGGATCCAGCTAAACTCCAGATCCCAAGGTGGTGGAGCCAGGACAGCCAGGCAGTGAGATTCTCCCACCAGAAATGAAGAGCTGCTAGCAGGGGGATGCTGAGCCAGCTACACCTTCCTGTCCTGTACTCAGACGTGTGGAAAAGTGCAGACTTGCCTGCAAGGTTTGTGAGTTTATTTTATGAATTTTATCAGTTGATGACAAAATGCTGTTGGTACTCACTTATATCTTAAAATTTTGTAATTAAAAAAAAAAAAAAAAAGCCCCAAAGAGCAAAAGACAGAGGGTTATAAAGGTTTTTGAACTGGTGGTGTTATGCTTTGGTCACTGCACATACACAAACACACAGACTTGCAGCATCTCCAGCCTAACAGCCACGGACATTTAACATTCCTGCACACTTACTGCCATCCCACTCCCCAAACACAAGGATGTTCTCCTGAAGCCAGGAATGTCACCAAAAGAGCTGACATGCCACATGAGATCTGCTCCACAGTGCACCTGGAGACAAGAACAGGTCAAGCTCCATCACAGCAGTATCCAGGTGAAGGTACAGCTGGGAGTCTCCTGGGATAATGCCATACTCAAAACCATTCAGAACCAGAAGGTGCCAGCCTCTGCAATTCCCAGCTTTGAAGCTAAACAGCCAGAGGCAGGGGAAGGGGAGATAATGTCAGACTCCTAACTCAGAGTTCACTGCAGAACGGCGGAGCAGGGCAACGACAACGTCGCCTACACAATCTGTGCTGAACAGGGCAAAGTCCCACTTAGCTGCACATTTGCACCCAGAACTTGTGGGGCAGCTGCAGCCTCCCAGTCAGCTGAGATTACAGTCCCTGCACACCTGCTGAGGAAAGGCTGTGCTTTGAGTTCCTGAGCAAGGTGCTACAGGTGCTGTCCAAGTGGGGGACAGAGGCCAAGGGGAAGTCAGGAGAATGTTGTCATCTGCATGAACATGGACAAAGAGGAAATTACTTTCTTGATTCCAAACGTAATTAAACAAAAATGGTGATCCGGTTAGTTTTGAATCAGTCCTTCTGTCCCCAAAAAGCAGCAAGGTGTCTGCTGAACCGACTTGGACACAGCTTGTCCCAGAGGAAGCAGCACAAAGCCCTGTAAGCCTGTGGGAGGCAACAAATGCCCTCCTCCATTGCTTACAGAATGTGTCCTACTCGTGTGTTGCTCACACAAAGAGACTGGAGTTTTTGATGTTCCACAGTGATGGTTCCAGGTCTTCGAAATTAAATGTTTTCCAAATGCAAATCCCTGGAAGGCTTAATTGCTCTGAAAATACCACTTTTACAAATTTTACAATCTGTGAAGCAGTCGTGTTTACAAGTATTTTTTGTTCTTTTTTAATGAGAATGTGCCACAAAATTGTTAACATATAGGCTAGAAAAATATTAATTGTGCTGCCATTCATGGGGTGTGATTCCCACCCCCTGGAACAACTGCAATGACACTGAGGTGGTTTTGTGTGCCCGAGAGACCAGCCTCACTGAGCTGCTGCTGAGCAGCACACAGACAGAGGGATTCCTGGAATTACATGGAATTTAAATGCACACTCCAAATGAATTTGTTCCTAAAAGAAATTCAGTTCATTTAGTTCTAAGTGAATCACAGCCAGTGGAACAACATCTCGGAAAGGGGCACCTCTGGGCCTTGGATATAACCAATGGACTGTCAAACCGTCACTCGTTAAGGAATGAGTCTTTTCAATTTACAAATATATTTTCTCACCTACTAAATGTTACCAAACCCTGTCAGTTTGATAAGAGTATGATGATCCACCAGCTACAAGCAGAGCAAAATATAATTACACAAAATAATTTTGCCCCTTCTAGTTTATTACAGATCTTTTCATTACTTCTGGGTCTAACACTAAATGGCTCAGTTTCAGGTCTATTATAGTTGGTAATTTACATTTATTACAATCAGGGACAGGTAACTGGGGCTTATTATCACATCCATTAGGAGTGACACCATTTGCAAGATGCTTAACACGAAACACACTTGTTGCTGCGGTGAGACAGGCTGGGAAACTGCTCGATGTGAGAGGGTAGGAAGGAAGAACAAATCCGAGAAAGCCCAGCAGGAAACCAGCGGGGATGTCCTGGCTTCAAATTAAAACCAAAGTAAGGAGGACGGAGGTTTAAAATCAGCACCTGCCATATCTGTGGATGCTGCAAAGCGGGGACTGAACACGGGCTGCCCTGGGCACGGGGCTCTGGGTGGCACACGCGGACAAACAGCTCCAGGTCTGACCCGGAGCCAGAGGCCACAGGGACTCGGGGTGCTCCACGTCTCCATGTCCCTGTCCAGTGTGACCCTGTGCCCCTGAGCGGGTCCCTCCGGCCACCCCGGCCCCGCTGACCACCGGCCAGCACTGCACGGCCACACCTGGCGCTGCCTCCGGCCGGGCCCTGCGGCAGCTGAGGCCAGAGCTCCCTGCCAGGTGGCCGCTCTTCAATTACACTGGCTGGCATTGTAGGGTTAACAAGGAGCACGGGGAAATCTTTTATTCATATAACACAGAATGCCTTTTGTTGATCTTTGAATAATGTTGCCTAAAATCCATTAAATGAACACACTCTTTCAACAGCCAGCCTGCAACAGGTAGAGCAGCGTGCACCCACCGCCAGCCACCTCGGCGAAACGGCATCCCCCAAAGCAGGTGATTAACTCAGCATTTAAAATAACATTTTTTTCCCCTCAAAGTGACCTCCCAGTAGAGGAACTGGACTCCACTTTCACAGCACAGCTCTGCCAGTGTGCATGCTGTGACGGCTCCCCGTTTCTCCAGAGGAGTAAATTAAAATTCTGGTGCACATTTATGAAATCTGCGTTTTTTAACTTATGAGGTGGGGTGTGTGAGTGGAGAGGGAGGAAAACTGAAAATGTAAGCGACTCCTTCACAAAAAGGCAAGTCAATGCATTGGTTTCACGGTTGTTAACTTCTAAATGTTCTACTGTTTCTGAAAAAATTTCCCCGTAACTTGCAAGTAACTCAGGATGGCCAGGAAGTCTCATCATTACAATTAATTACGGGGCAAGTTCCTGAGCGAGCTGTACAATACACTATTAAACAACCAAACTCTATATCCAAGCACAAGAGAAATGAAGGTGGAAGTGCAGAGAGAGCAGTAGGGAGGGCTGCTTGGCTGGCTGCACACCTGAGCTGACAGCCTGCTTTAGCACCCAGGACTGGCCAGGGTCAAACCAGCTTTGCAAAGGAGTGTGAATGAGAGCAGAAACCAGGCTGCTGTATACAGGCATATGTTGTATACAGGTATATATGTTGTATAGAGGTATATATTGTATACAAGTATATATATTGTATACAGGTATTAACACAGGGGAGCGGGAACCGAAGTGCTGAACTATAGAACAGTGCAAAGGAAAAACTCCTACCTATAGGAATAAATATGATAGGAACAATGAGTGACAAACCACAGAGTGGTCCCAAAGAGCAGCTGAGGTGCTGCTGGAGCCCTTCCCAGTTCGGGACATGCTGTGTATTCAGATTAAAAGCCACTGAAGAGCCGTGCAGGAGCAGAGCAGGCTGGGGCTGGGCCTGGGAAGATGCACGTCACCGGGTGGGGGATGCAATGACCTGTGCCCATGTGAGACCCCCGAGGTGCTCACAAAGTTGGGGTCACACAGATACAGCAGGGAAGAGCATCAGTGAGCACCGGGGCTGTGCAAGCACCAGGGCTGTGCACTCCTGCATCCCCGAGGTGTCTGGGTTATGGAGCACCCACTTGCACCTCGATGAGATTACGGCCAGCTCAGAGAGCGACAGCACTTTGTTAAAACGGACAATTAATCTGATTTGAGATGGCAAACGAGCGAGCCCGTGCTGCTGCAGAGACAGCTGTGATGGGAGGGGGGAATCCTGCAGGAGAGTCACCGGTCCCTGCGAGCTGGCGCAGGCAGGAGAGGTGGATGGCAACTGGTGACGAGCGTGCTGCTCCGCTCCTTTCTCCACGGCTACCAAAAACCTGCCCCGGAGCCCCCGGCGACAGCCCCGCGCCACTCGGCTCTGCACAGCCCCTTCCATCTGCTTCCTGCCAGGCCCTTCTAACACATCTCATTCTGCAGCCAGCGCAAGAGACGCTCCTTTGTGACGGTGACCGCAAATCACCGCACGGGCCGACCCTTCCCCGGCACGTGCCTCCGAGCACCGTCTGCAGCTCCACGGATCACAGAAAGGACCCTAATGAAGCGTGTGTGCCCAGCAGCTCAGTCCCCGGTGCAAGGGGAAGCTGTGCCCAGGTGGCACAGCCTCCCCGCAGAGCCAGCCTGAGCACAAACTCGGGAAGCTGCTGCTGAAGCACATCACTGCCTCGGTGTTCACACGGCTGCTTCCAGCCAGCGCCCTTTAACCTACACTTCTCAAGTTCTTCACATCCTTAACTGCTGAGTCATGTCAGGTACAAAAGGAGATCATGAGGATCCCAAAGAGAAAGGCAGGGAGCACAAGATGAATTTGTAATGAAGCATCCAAGTTGGTGGAAGCAGAGAAGAGGAATATGCAGGGACGGCGACCCAGGGAAAAAGCTACACAGCAGGGACACTATGTGCTGTCAGGCTGCTGTCAGGTTTCCTGTATTCCAGTTTTCTTCCAGATTGTGTTTAACTTATTATCTCAAAAATCAACCCCCAAATTTCACCCAGTTTGAAAAGGAAGGCTTTTATCATTCAATTACCAACTAATCCACATTCTGCAGAACACAACCAGCACTGCACTCAATCCTGCCCAGTTACATACTGTCTTTTCCCATACTTAAGTTCTGAGGAACTCAGGAAACCATTCCTTCCCAGTCAATTACAAAAGAATTGGTGTCTTTTGGCATTAGAATGAGCAGCTGTAAAGAGCCCTTTTCCACACACCTTTGTCACCACGACTGTGTCACCACCCACATCAAGCCCCTGCTACATCAGTTCAAGCCTGTCCTGTGAACAGCCTGCAAAATGTTATCCATCAGCTGGAAAATGCCCACTGCAACACAAGATGAGCCCATCCAAATAATTTCACTTGCCAATTCACATTGGAAATACATGACAGCCTATTCTTTGGGTGTGATTTCAGAACCTACAGCGCCTCTTGCACTGCCAAGCTTTCCGGTTTGGACCCACAGCGTGTGACTGCAGGAACACTGGCACACAGAAGTGGGACATTGGATATTAAATATTTGGCTTTTTTGGCAACATCTCTTCTCGCTCCCTGCCCTGGTGTTTATCTGTGCAGGCACACTGCTATCTGATCCCCCGGACAATGCCAGCGATATCGCTGCACTGCTGCTACCTTGCGCAAGGGTCGGGCTCCCGGTCTGGATCTGCCTCTCCGAGGCAGACACTGCTCTGCAGCCCGAAACAATGCCCAGCACTTCGCCATGAAAAGAGAGAAAGTGAACATTAGCACATCAAAGGCCCCTTTCTGAAAGAAGAAAAATTGCACGATGCACACTTTAATCTTTCTGACAATCTATGCATGGCCTGAGCTGAATTCTATTTTTCACACAAATGGGAATGCTCTATACGAGCACATCTGTACCAAAAGCAACGAGAACAGAGGAACACGAGCTAGCACAGACTTTGAACTTTTAAAATATGGATTAACACGCAATAATATTTAACAGCTGATAGAGCAACATCCCTCTTATCTCTCTTAATAAACCCAAATTACATCAAACAGTTTACAGGCAACATACAGAAAGGCTGCTAAAAATATTTTAATCTAAAAAGAAGTTAGTATTAAACAAAATACAGGCAATATTAAAATGTTAATGTAAACGCCGATTACAGAAAATCAGTTACCTGTCAGGGAACAGCCTTAAGAGTAATTTCCTCAATTAACACTTCCATTTAGCTAACTAAAGGTGGAATGGGACCCCTGCTTACAGACTTAAAAGAAAACGTTGCTAAAATATGTGTACAGCATCTAAAGTCATTCTGCTGCATTAAGGCAGAGACTTCTGCCCATAGATCTCCTTGCACTGGGAGGGCTCACATCCATCAGCCCTGAGAAGCAAACCCTGGGACAGCTCTGCACACCCAGCAAACCGGAGCACAGGCAACAGCACGATCCCAGCAGAGAGGGGCGGGAGCTGCCTCCTCTCGTTCCTTCCCCAGGGTGCCCTGTTTGCTGCTCAAGCCTCACCAAGATTGTCTGCACGTTTTTCCAGCTGACAACAAGTTAAACAGAGTCCAAACGCTTGTGGAGAGCAGGAGAGGGACTGCCCAGGATAAACACCGCAGTTTTCTTCATGTAAACAGAACTGCACCCCCTAAATATCAGCTGTAATGGAGTGGTGTGATTCACAAACATGCCTGAGTAAATGCATGTGCTGAATGGGTTTGTTCCCAACTCTGTCTCACATCTTGGAAGAATTTCAGCAAGATCCCAGCCGTGGACTTGCGGAACATCAGCAATGGAGAAGAGGCGGCGCCACGGCTGAGCCTCACACACCTGACACTGCACACAAACCAGCACGTTCCCAGACGGAACACCTGCACTTCCCAAAAAGCCTGACAAAAATCCCATTTTCCTTGCAGATCTGCCAGCAACTTAAAACGCTTCAGTCCTAGAAAGGAGCAGGGGAGCACACGCGGATTTGCCAAATGGACTGTTTGAAGTGTGGGATCGGTGGTGAGACAACGAGCTGGCATACAGAAATATCGGACAAGGAATTAAAAGTAGCTGGTTTGGAAATCTCTCCACAGAGAAGCCTGCCTGTGCCTTGGACACCCACTGTGCCACAGACCAGCACGCTCAAGTTCCAGAAAACCAAGGGCTCTCTGCACTCGTTCACAAAAACCATCTGCAATTTACAGGGTTTGTGTCGCTAAACATGGCCCCAGGCCCAAGACCTTTATTTCCCTTCATATTTTGCTTCTCCAGGATACAGCCTCGCTCAAAGCACCGGCTAAAATGCATACTGGGGGAGGAAAGAATGGCTGGACCGGACAGATGGTCGGCCTTTGGATGCTGAAAGGGATTTTGAGAGAGTTGAGTAGTATGACTTAATTCTTGTCCTGAATATTGAAGGTAAACACAGATCAATCCAAATGAGGCAGGGCACAGCTACAGCCCTACACCCCCGTGCTGTATGTAAAAACCAGCACCAGACCACGAATGCAACAAGCAAAAAAAACCCCAACATTTTCTTTCAACTCCTGCCACTGGAAATACTGCCTCTCCCGTCTGCTCAGCAAACAGAAATTGAATGAATTTTTTAAAAATGCAAGGATTTATTCCCCGTACACAAATCTCTGACTCAGCATGTTACCGCACAGTCAGAATGCACAGAGGTGAAGCAGAGAAACTCTCAGTACTCAGGAGCTTGGGTCCTGCTGTTTTCTCCCAGTTCTGGAGCACAACAATCTCTCTGACAACTCCAGCAGCAACGGTGGATTCTACTCCGTCCTAAAAATCTCCTTGTAGTGAATGCTACTTAAAACTAACAAAGGTGCCTCAGGCCTGATGCTCAAAATGTAACAAAAGGATGAAATACGAGGGCAGGAAAATGTGAGTCTGCAGGTATCGTGTTTCTAATGTTCTTCCAGCAAGTACCAACATGAAAAATGAAACATTTGGTTTACTGATCTCTGTATATTTTCTTTAGCAATACAAGGGAAGATTCAAACCCATTGTTCCAGGCAGCAAAGAACGCTGGAGCCCATGTGAGGCGTTTGTTTGCAAACCCCAGTTTCACAGATACTGTAATTGATGCACGAAGTGGGAACAGAAAGTAAAATCTCTCCACTTTGCTTTCCGAGATCCCGGGACTTTGTGTGTTGACTTTTGGGATTCCAAACTGCACGTTGCTGTGGCATTTAAAACAAACGGAAATGCTGGCATGCAAATCCTATTCAGCAACTTGAGAATACTGAGGGCTTTTACAAGGCAAAGAACACGTTAAAAGTTCATTAATTAACCAGTGCTTGGGAACAGATGGAATGGCTATCTGGGCTCTAATTACTGTAAGTTGGGACAGAGGTTCACAGACCTTAATGACGTTCAATAAAATGAATGATTACACATCAATCACAATTAGAGAAACCTGTAAGATGAGCTGAATTATCATGGCAACAAGTCATAAAACATGGGAGCACAAAACCCAACAGGCTCTGCGAAAGCCTAGAAAGAAAGGGTTTCTGAATTCAAACAGTTCTCCTGGGCTGGAACAATCCCTCTCTGCTGCCAGGCTCATGGAGTTAACGATGGGGGCTGTGCTGTCCCCCTGGCAGCCCGGGTCTGGACCAGCCCTCCAAGGGTGCAGGGCAGAGGATTACTCAGACTGGCACGTGTGGGTGTAACTGCTCTTCCTACAACTCCAAACCTTCAAATAATGTGGAGTTGTATTTCACAGCTAAGGACAGAAAAATAATCCCAGCCACTTCCATTTCTGATCACCAGAGCTGCCTGTGGGAAATGGTGTTTTCAGAGCCTCAAACTTCCCAGCTGCGAGACAGGCTGGCAATGGGGAGGGGAAGGTGGTGGGGTGGACACAGAAGTTCAGAGTGCAGAGCCCTGTTTGCTTATGATCTGGGGAGTGCCTGAGCATCAGCTTCAGGGTGTGTTCTCCAAAGCGCTCTGTGCTTCTGCCACACTGCCTGAAGGGTGCCAGTCTGGCAAGCACAGCCCTCACAAGGCCCCTCTCAATACCAAGATGTCAATTAGGGTCAGAGGCATGGCAAAGTTCAGGAAGAGCTTTCAGGAGCACAGGAAAGCAAAGGGCCTGGCAGCTTGCGCTCTCCCCTTGAGCTGTAACGGATTCACTGTCACGGCACAGTTTTGGTGTTGAGGCTTTGCAGTACTGAGACCCTGAGCTAGCCCCAAGCTTGTTACACAGGTAACACCAAGATCTGCAGTGAAATAACTGCTCCCTGAACAACACTGCCCTGCCCAGCTGGAAGGTGGGCAGGGGAAGGCCTGCTTTAGTCAGCAAGGTGTTAGATAATCCACACTCTCACACGGGTGAAAATGAGCCAGGCAGATGATCCTGAAGAGGTGCCACAAACTCGGCTGTTCAGCACAAGTTAGTCACAGGTTCTCAAAAAAACTGGCCCAGGCCAATTCAGAGAAGTATTAAAACCCAGCAAATTACCTGAGATTTTGTTTAACAGAAACTACTGTACATGCACTAGAATGTTACTGAACATTAGGTTTAAGAAATCATCGAAAGCCATCTGCTCCTGTTTGTACACCAGAACCCTGACAGTTAATCGTACTGGGAAATACAGAACTATGATGCTGAGGAAAGAAAAACCACAAATTCAATATGCCAGCCAGAAAACCTGCTACAAAAAGTAGCTTCCTCCTATTCCTCTTGCTTGCTGTCACCATGTTCATGTCCCCAGTAACAGGCTGGCTTTCAAAGTTTTTCAAGTGCAGGCAGAGGCCTTTCCTCTCTATAGGATGATGTAGGATTATGGTGCTGCCCACCAAAGTATCTTTTATGTAAGAGGCACAAAATTTCTGTGCCCCTCTCCTTTTGGTGCCAGCTGCACAGAGCACGTCAGGCTGGAGGGGAGTCAGATCTGTCTCATCTCCTCAAAGCATGGCCAGCACTCAACTCAGCCACTCATTTGCAGTAACAGAGAAACAAAGTCATAAAGAAAATCCAGAGCTAAGCCTAAAAACATTTTTCCTGTTCCGAAAGTTCTTCCTTAACTTCTGATTAAGCAATTTCTGCCTGTATGCCTCATGGAAACCACACACTGAAGTCAGGGTTTGTTCAAAAGAGAAAAAGAGAAATTTGAAAAACCATGTAAACCCGTACTGGCGATTGCACGTTTGTGTCACCACCAGCGCCTGGAGGGCTGGGGAAGTAAGTACACATGGAAATGCCCACACGTGGATCTGCTCTCCTGAAGCCTTTGTGCCTTCCCACCACCGTTCCCGGGACAAGGGAAGGGCCCTGCTGGATGGAAGCTGCCTCTCCAAGGGCGGCACCCGGGCTTTGGCCCTGACGTGGACACGGCGCATCCCACCGGACCCACCGAGGGCCGCCGTGGAGTCACCGGCTCCACAGGAGCCCTCAACCCATCCCCTCGGAAAGATTTTCCAACACCAGGACGCCTTAAATCCCTGGCGGCAGGAGCCTGCCTTCACCTGCTGCCCGCGGGGGAGCCCGTAACAAGTGGGCGCCGGGCTCGGCCACCTCGGTCCGCGGCCGCGGGTCCCTTTGTTCCTTTGTGTCGCCGAGGGAGCGGAGCGGCGCTTCCCCGTGCCGCCGCTCCTGCCCCGCGCTCGAACCTCCCGAGCGCTTTTTGTCTCGGCGCAGCGCTGCGCCAGCCCCGGCTCCGCGCTCCCTCCTAATGAGCCTCCGCATGACCTATATAATTCCGCAGAAAGCGACCAGGACGGGCCTCAGTTTTCCCTGAATTTTGCCGTTTAATTTGATGATTACGCTGCAAGAATTGAGACGCATCCTTTTAATCTAAATGACTCGGGGTAATTTAACTGGATTTTATTGAAACGTCGGAACGCTCGCTGTGCGTTCCGCACAAAGGAATTAGACTGGAAGGTTAAGAATCAGCATCAGGGATACCAGCAGCTCCCTCTAGTTGGAAAGTGCATTATTATTGTCCCTGAAGAGGCAGTAAATAGCAAAGATCCCCAAATATTACAAGCTGCTTACATCAAGCGGCTTGGGAACTCACGCTGGAATACATAATCCTTGTAGATCCACTAGCTACAATGCTTGTATTCCCTCCTCTTAAATGAAAATAACTTTTGATTATCTATAGTGGTGACTTCTGATTATTTTTTTAATACGTGAACTTCCCAAAAAATTTAAAAATCCCAGCATCTGACAACGAATCCACTTCGGAACAAAAAACCCTGCCGCATGTTAGAGTGGCGATTCGCAAACCGGCTTTCACTGAAATTTAAAATAAGCGTTAGAGCGTGCATATGCTTTAAATAAATATAGGGTTTCAGATATTGATCCAGAAGCCACCTCCTTACATTTCCATGGCTTTGAAACTAAAGAAGAGGCTTTTTAGCCCGAGGGGTTAAAAGTGTGGGTGTGGAAGTGGGCTTTTGTTGGAAAAATTAGCAATGCTATGAGTCATTGTGCATTAGCGGCAGAATAGTTTTGCATCTTGTATGAATCCAGACACCATATGCCATGCGAGGCCGGCCGGCGCTGCGGTGCCACGTGGGCATCCCCAGCGGAAAGGCTGTCGGAGCGCGGCGGCGGCCGCGGCGGCTCGGCCAGCCCGGCCCGCCGGACATTGTCGGGAGCAGCAGGAACAGCTGGTAAGCCAGCAGAGCCCTGCGAGCCCGGCCGGCATGCTAATGAGGCGGCAGGGCCGCACAAAGCCCCGCGCCCAGGGGAGCGACCCCGGCGCCCGGGGAGCCGAGCGAGGGCTCGGCCCGCGCCCCGCCGGTGGCACCGCCGTCCCTGCCGCCGCTGCTCCGCCGGCCCCGCTCTGCCAGCGCCCCCGAAACCCAACCGGCCCCGCTTATCGCCGGCCTGCCTGGGACAAAACCCGAACAAAAGCAACCCCGGCGAGTCCCGAGTGAGAATTCACACTAGAGTTTCCGAAAGACACAACGGAGATTTAGCTACGCAAATCCCTTCAAAGTTAACAGGGGGAAACAGCAAAATCATCAGAAATTGCTTTGATAAGACACAGAATGTGAACTCCCTGAAAACTGCCAAGAACCACCACAAGATGGGATGAAGTACTTGTTAGTAACCCGAATACACCGATTTTGCTTCTGTCAAAGAACCAAAGAATGAGCGAGCGCCTCTCATGAAACACAAGTTGGAGGCTCTTTGTCTAAGCCAGACGAAACCATGAAGCACCGCGGGACAGGTGTTTGCACCTCTGTGTACCTCGCACCTTCCCGTGAAAGGAGCATTTACTGCTCATAAACAAAGCCCGGTACCGCACTGTGTGCCCCTGGCAAGCTGCCTGGGAGGCATCCTCCCGTCCCGGGCTCCCTTGGCAGGGCAGGATTACACCATCCAAACTACACTATTTCCAGCAGGATCATAACTTCCCAGTTTTTGGCAGGGCTTAAAGAGGCGTGGCTGTGTGTTTTAGGACCCTTGTTTGCAACCACTACACATATACTAGTACACACGTCATTTAGAAATCCACAGTTGAGTTTGCTTTGTTTGGTTTTTTTCCTGACCTGTATCACACAGTAAACTCACTTTTCATTTAAAAACCCATTATATTCTCGATGTCACTCAAGTCCAGGTTTGTTTCTGTAACTGTCCATTGTATCAGCCAGCGAAGAAGAGCCTCTACAACTGCTGGGGTTTATTTAGTGCTACTGAAGAGCGCAGATGCTGCGCAGAGATCGGCAGTTTGAAACTCTGTGTCAGAATCAGCCCGGGACTTTCTCGGCAACCCTCAGTGAACTTCGCAGATCCCAGCCACGGGGGAGGATAGCCTCATGTTATACTGACAAAATAAACTGCACTGCTCCCACGCAGCCTCCCCGGCTGCTCCCTGTCACCCCAGCCATGCGGGTACAAGCTGTGTGTCTAACAAGGGACCACGAGCAGCTTCAGGGATGGACACGACACAGAACACAGAGCAATGTGATCCCATTGTGTCCGCACAGCACAGCAGCATGCGGGGTTTAGACCTGCAGAAGCGCTCTATACTCTTTAGATATGCACCGGCGGGACGCAGTAGATTCTCTGCGAGTCCATGAAGAGCTCTATGAATGAGAGCTGAGGAGCCGCCTCCACAATCCCATGTAATGCCACCTAAAAGCTTTGCCTCGCATGACTTATTACAGGCTGGAGCAGATTAGAGGCATCGATCGCTGCCTGGAGAAGGTTCTGGCTGTGAGGAGGGAAGGCAGAGGAGACAGAGAGCCCGGCCATCGATTGGCTGTGGCGGGGGCGAAGGGCAGAGCTGCCAGCGCCCGCCCGCGCGGCCCCAGCCCATCCCCGGCCTCCCTCGGACCCGGGCACCCCTCGCCAAGGGCGGCGAGCAGGACCCGCTGCTCCCCACACACCCCGGCCACTGCCAGGCACTCCTGCGAGCCAGGGCCGGCTGCACGGCAGAGAACCGTCAGGGGCCACGTCGCATAAATTGTCACAGCTCCTGTGACGCGCGCTTTAGAATTTCATAGCAATTGCTATCAGCATCGATATAGCTGGAGGGCACCGCTTCTCGGGATGAAATAAAGGGGACAAACTGTGAACCCTCTCTGAAAGGAGTAACAGGCTTTCCATCTCATTTCCCCGGTGTGATCAAACACTGCCTCGTACCCACAGCACAGCTCCGAACCCCAGCACCACAAAACACACAAAACGTGTCTGACACCACACGAGCCTCCAGAACATCTGACAGCCATTCACACAATTAAGTCCAACAGAGTAAATACCTTTCTTTCCCAGATAAAGCAGGTAAGCAGATCAGGGGCTCTCTATTAGGTTAATCAGAAATTGGCTTAAGCCAAGAAAGGGATTTAATTCAGAATTTGAAGTTGATGTTCTTTGCTTAATCTTCTTGGTTCCAGATATTAACACATCTAGGATATATTAGTATGTCAGTATCTGGATGAGATGTGATGAATTAAAGTTACGGGTATCTTTTTGTGTTGTGTTTAGATGGAGTTTTGGCTTTACCCTGTCGAGCTGCCGGCTGGCACAGGTCAGCAGGCACACCACTGCCATGACAGAGGAGAAAACAGTACAGCTACTCATGCATCACATTACTTCTCCAGCGTCAGGGCTGTGCTTTCCTCCGGCCCACAAAAAGGAGCGCAAACTCTGAGTTGGGAAATGGTGACATCCAGTGCTCAGACATTACGTACAGAGCTCTCATCCCCATCGTGCTCATTTGTGCTTGTCCCAAGGCACAGACACCTCCAGCGCCCGATGTCACAGCAAAGTGGAGCGCAGGAGTCAGGAGGCAGAACGAGACCAACCCCTCTGCTACCCGTAAGAACAAACCAAGGTATCCTAAAAGCGAGGTTTTGTACAGAGATAACTTTATAATCAATGTGTTAATAAACCCCAACGAGAACTGGCTCCCTATTGACTCATTCACAGGAAGGTACATGTAGTAGCTTGAATTGCTAGGAAAAGAATTTAAAGACTACCAGAAATAACTGAACACAGGGAAGAAGCCCGCTGGTGCTGGCACATGGGACACGCTCCACCCTCCCCAAGGCAGCTTACAAAGAGTTGCTCAAAGCAGAGGGAACATTTCAGACCTGTTGGGATCTTTCCTACTTTTCTCTAAATTCAGTTAGCATCCCAGTCAGGAAGGACTGAGATTATGGGAGTAATTTACAATGGCGCAGGAAAAAAAAAACCCAAAGTGGTAAGAGACTAGAAATAACGGTGAAACAATTTTTAAATTAAACCAATTCAACCCAGGAGAAAAGAAATGGCTCCATTTGGAAAGATAACCTGGGCGGCGAGAACTGCATTTCCCTGGGCATTCTAAGAGGAGCTTTTTGCTCAGACATCACCATCCCCAAATCCCAAAGTCTTTTTGGAGACCAGGATTGAATTATGGGCCAACCAAAGTGCCTGACACATGCCAAACTAGCTACATTTTCGTGTCTGAAGGACTGACTAGCACCTGAGCTTAGAAACTGTCAGCTTGGACAGCAGCTGACAATCAGACTTGTAACACTTCAATCCAAAGCCTGGTTCCCCCAGTATTTATCTTCGCAGACAAGAGCAGCTCCCAGAGAGGAGCTCTGCTGCAGCTTAGTGCCACGGCACTCCAGATCACACAAGTGTTGAGAAATCCTTCCCAGCACAAGCTGGAAGAGTGTTCGGAGATGCAGTTTTGCAGCCCCACTCCTACCAGTTGTTGAAATATTCAGCATTGCTGGAACCAGAACAGACCCTCGCATGACATGTAATTATTTGTTTGCAAGAGAGGTTGTTCCTTCCTTTCCCCAGCAAATACAAAGGAGGCTGGGAGGCACTCAAAAACCTGCCTATATATATATATTTATATATATATAAATATATTCCTTTCAACACAACAATTGTAGTAAGCTTAAATCTTATTTCCTGTTCCTGTAAAATTTAAGCCACCTCATTACTTATGATTTTTGTAAGTCCCAGTCATATTTAAAGTCAGTTACTGCCTGAAAAAGCAGCCTGGAGAGGCTGCTGGAGCACATGGCCTCATGCTCAGCAGTTACTCGAGGATGGCGAGAGTCCCAATTAGCAGGGGCTGCAGCCGCTCAGCCTCAGTGCTCCACGGCACCAAGGACGAATAAAATGGGAATTTGGAACACAAACTGATGTACAATCATCCCTGCCCATGGAAGCGCTGCAGCAGCGGCAGAGACAGCACTGTTCCAAAGACAAATGAGCTGTGCTCGCACCACCCTGGGCTGGCTCCTGCACAGTGCCATCCTTTAATGGACACAAAGAACCTATGGCCAGAACAGCTCTAAACTGAAGTTTAAATATAGTTAATTGGTTTTTAATGAATCTCGTGCCCTAATGAATTCCTTGAAACCAAAAGCGTTACATAAACATAAAAAAGAGATTTACAAAAGTCTGATGCGGTCTGCCATAGTTACTTCCTTCATTTTCAAGGAGATTTCCAATAGAAAACTATTTGGGCACGACAGTGGAATCTGTGTCATCATGACCAGGCGGCTGCGGGCAGCGAGATGCTCCCGTGGCTCTGCGGTCCCAGTCCCCATGGAAACCGGACTCGGATATTGTCCTCCGCTCGCTGGAGCACCAAGTCGGGAGCCTTTTGTGCCTGATGAGATTTCTTCCACAACCTTCCAGCAACAGACCCTACAGCTTCCTCCTGACTCTTTCCTAATTGAGATGCAAATTAATCTCTGTGGCTGATTACACTTCCCTTACAGCCCCTGACAAGTGCAGCTGTAGCCGGAGTTTACAGACTTTCCAACAAGTGACTTCAGCTGTCACTGCTGGCAAGGCGCTGCCCCGGCTCCCCAGCCTGCAGGGCAGGAGCAAGGATGAGGGCTCTGCTCCACCTGGAGCTGAGTCCTGCACATCCTCACACCCAGCCACTGCTCCAGCACGGGCACCATGGATGCAGCACTTTTTCACCACTGACAGCAGATGAAGCGTTCGATCCGTTTCTAACCACACCCGAGTCAAAACGTCTTTAGCTACTGACCCTTAGCAGAGGATGTTCCCTTTTTACACAACCCATGCGCAAAGAGAGGCTGTAGATCCTCCTCAGCTCTGCCTCACTCCAGCCTGCAGCCGTCATCCCAACTACAGGTATGGTTCGTGTGTGCCAAACATCACCCCTTGCTTTGCCAGCATCATTGCTTTCTGTTTCTCCCTCCCAGTGACATTTTTTGAGTTACTTCCACCTCCAGTCTGATAAAGGCACTTTCATGTACTGTTTGCACTGCTGGGTCTGCTTCCCTCCTGTCCTCCTCGCAGCAGCTGGCACAGCAAACACCGGACCTGAGCCCCTCATCCTTTGGGATCTGCACTGGACGAGTCCAAACATCACTTTTACACATCTACACACTCGCATTCCGACTGCCGGCTTTAGTGTAGCTCAGAGCCTTTGTTAACTACAGAATGAGATACGGACAGCTTTCTCCCCTGCTCCAGAATCACCCCGATGGGATCTGCCCACCCCACCCCCTCTGTCCCATTTCAGGAGTTACTCCATGCACTTCCATTTATCAGACAGACGAGTGACAGCTGATTCACTAAGGACGGCACTGGTGCAAAAGCAGACGCGAAAAAGGGCGGAAAAGAATGTGGGGACAGATGCTGCCTCAGACCTGTGCGGAGCAGTGCCCTGTGCTGCAGGCTCTGTGCTGCTCTGGCACTGCAGGGACAAGCAGGGACCCTCAGGGAGACCCCCCTGGAAAGCAGGAGCACGGCCAGCTGCTCAGTGCTGCTCACTCACAGAATGCTCAGTGCCAGGAGAGGGGAGGATTCCCCCCTGCGCTGGGAGTGAGGAGCTGGGATATCTTCGTTCTTGTAACTGCTGCTACCTAAGTCCATTTTACTGCACTGTTACTTTAGTATTCAACACTGAGAAACATACAATTCTGCACAGCACAGTTCCAGGAATCTGTTACATTTCTCTCAAGAAACAGAATAAAACACAACGAGTCTTGACTCACCTGTCAGGCATTGCCACAGTCTGCACAGCCACCACCAACTGCCTTTGCTTTACAACGAGTAAACAATTAGTTATTAACAGAAATCTATTTAACCACAATGCTACTTTGAATTTCTGATGACTTTTGCAAAGTATACTGGATAAAACTTAGCCTTTAAAAAACCCCAACTCCGAGGATATTCTGTATTTTAAAAATGTGCATCTCAAACTAATTCCTCAAAGATCTTTCAAAGATCACAACGTTTCACAAACTCTTTCTCAAACTCATGTGATTAGAAAAACAGTCAAATCAAAAGCTCCCCAGAGAAAGCAAAGTGCAGTGAGCGCTTGTCCCGAGGTAAGTGATGTAATCAGCAAAACAAGCCATAAAACGTATGAAGGCCTTGTGAGAAGATCCCAGAGTGGGTGCAAGCCAGTGCTAACACTGGGGCTGTGCAGCACCCAAGAGGCACAGTGTATGACAACTCTTGTCCCAGAGAAGAACATCCTCCAGCCACCATCCAGCCACTGATGGAAAACGGGTTCTGAAAATGCCCAAACACAGGCGTGGCTGGAATGAAACTGGAATTTGGGACCCGAAACATCCACCTCTGAGGACGAATCCCATCTGTCTTATTAACGTAACGAGTCCAAGTAACGTTAATTGGATAGGATAAGAGCATGGCTGAGCTCTGGCTATCAGCCTGACATACAAACTCCACAACTTCTATCAGTGCCAAAGAAACCTGGGAGTTACCATTACTCACAGCTCAAAGCACCAGTGCTAAGCCCAGGCCCACCAGCAGCGAGATGGAAGCTGCTGTGAGAGACTCCTGTGACGTTACCATTTCATTTGTAAAACACCGGACTGCAGCTGGGTGTGAACCGCTGAAAGCATCGAGCTGGACACCAAGAAAGCCCTGACCTTGGCCAATAAAATCTAACAGGAAGGATTTTCATCCCAGCCTACCTCTCTGCAGGACGATGCTCCACGTGAGAACCCTACCGTGCCCCATGGAGAAAGGATACAAGCTCTGGTAGAGTGGGATGAGGGACTTGACGGCTCTGCTGGCGTTGATGCACGTGGCACAGATGAGGCTCGGCAGCAGCTGTGCCGTCACGATGGCGCCGTCGAAGAGGGGACCGAAGAACGGCACCTGGGCACCCCAAAATAGAAAAGCAGGCTTCAGAACCACTGCAGGGGACAGGTACAGCACTCTGCCATAAAACAGTGCGAGCGCACCGTTTCCCACACCGAAACTCGCAGTGTGACATTCAGCCCCCAGGCTGCGAGTGTTTAAATCCCCCGTGACTGCCCTCACCACGCCACAGACACACGCATACACGTCTCAGAACATTCTGCTGGCTAAGCGCGAGCTTGGTACGCACAGGAACTGAGTCCATCCACGACTTTGCAATCAACGTGCCTTTGGCAGCGGATATTAAGAGCTCTTTTCCATCTGGGATCCCAACAGGAGACCCTGATTCACTGGCTGACTCCAACATCGGCAGGAGGTTTTGCAAAGACGTTATTTACTTCAGATAATCCTCTATAAACTCCTTCCATGGACTTCATGGAAGGGAATAAAACTTGAGCTGGCCCACAATAAGGAGGCGTGTGGAAGGCACAGGAGATCACAGAGCAGGGGCTCTCTCAGGGGCAGAACGCAGGGTCAGGACAGGCACAAACGGGCCCAGCCCAGCAGGTCATGGTGCCCCGACACTGCTGCTTCAGGGCCACCTCCAGAGGAAACTCTGTGTGACATCCTCTGGTGACCTAAGGCTCTGCAGATAAAGGCCACGCTACGTACAAGAGATGCTTTCTGCAAGTAAACTGTGTCCAGAATTCCAGACACAAAACGGACCTGAGCCTGTCAAACCCAGAAAATTTTGATGTTTAAAAACATAACTTTTAGTACTTACAAGTACTCAAACTCACTTCCCTCTTACAGACTCCAAATGAAAAAACCACCCCCCCAACGAAAGCCCTAGACAGAAGCCAGCAGCAATTATCAATGTTTAAGCTATGGATTTTTTCCATCTGTACAGAGGCTTATCACATAAATAAATACCCTCTATTATTCTTCTCCAACTGCTTGTGGGTGACTGTGACAGTCATTCAATAAATGGACAAAGGGAATAATATAAATCCCCTGCATCTAGGGAATTCCTCTAATTAGAAGTGGCAATGAATTACAGAAGAAATTTGGGTTTAATGTAACATCTGCAAATGACAGCTGTCTCTGCACACACTTATTCTGTCATTCCTTTACTTAAAATAATTACCCACCCCCCAAAAAACCAGAAAAGTGGAAAATGTTTCCATAGCGCTTTTTGTCTTCTTTTTAATTTTTTTTTATTTACTGCTGGCATTACTATCCAGGCAGTTGGAAGGAAAGGGGACAGAGGAAAATCTATGCCACCAAAATGATAACGTTACAGAGCATCAAGTTCTTCCTCTTCAGGCAGTAACGTTTTTAAGTGAAATTTTTCTCCCATGCCCCGTTCAGAAGCATCGACAGTGGGAGAAAAGAATGTAGAAGTACAAATAAGGCCGTTAAGTACATACTGATATGAAAATGATAGCACCACACAAACAGCAGCTATGTAAAGTCAGATCAGCAGATGCTACTGGGGCATGGAAATTCCCTGCCGGGCTTTTTGGACAAGTGGCTTTTGCTTACAGGACCTGCAGTCATGGTTTCCAACCCACCCGGAGCTGGAGAGTGGGGCAGCCTTTCTGAGCGCTGCACTCCAGAATTTAGAGATGAAACCCACGGCGTGTCCCAGCCAGGGAGCGCAGCGCTGGAGCTGAGGGCTCCGGACCCGCTGCGATCCGAGCGCCGCGCAGCCGGACCACGCGCACACAAAGCTCCGAATTATTCATTCCCGAGCACATCCAGCGGCCTCGCCAGGGTCATTAAAGTCAATGGAGCTGCATCTCGTCAGCTTCCATCTGCACAGGGGCTCTGCCCTAACGAGGGTCGGGGGGGGAGGCCAGGAACGCTCCGAACCCGGCACCGCACACCCAGGGCTTGGACGGCTGCAACAAACAAACGGTCTGCTTCGACAGGAATCAATTAAAAAAAAAACACAGGGAAAGATCCCCTTCTGTGAGTACTCCAAATGTCACTGCAAGTTATCCATGAAGCAAAAATTAATATTCAGCCCACTGCAAACACCTGCTTCGTTCCAATTTCCAACAGAAAAATCATTATTTCTGTTGCCTGCAGTAAAAGTAGGCAAGGTTAAATAAACCTTCCGAGCACAAAGACTTCCCCTCTACAACGAGCAGCACTAGTTAAAAGAGTGGGGAATGGGTAAATTATTGTACCAAATGGCTGAGAATTAATCTCTGATGACGAGCTGCAATCTAACGAGGCATCTGTGTCCCAGGGAACCCGCAGCATGTCCCTGGCGGTATGTGCAGTGCGGAGCCTGCCTGGCATGCTTTGTCCCCTCTCACAGGCAGCTTTTCCTCTCATTGTTCCCAATATCCTCGTGCATCTGTGACGCGTGGAATGCATTCACACTAACAGACTTACTATTGTCTTCCCTCCGAAGCTTTGTCGGGCAAAGACTGCAGCACGGTTCCTGATAATTATATTGCTTAATTAATCAAGACAAAAAAAATTTGCAAATCATTGCCCGGTTGCCAAGCAGGGAGATCAAAAATGAAAACAATACAAGCTGAAGCAACATAACAAAAGTAACAGCTATCTGATCAGAAATTCTTCTATAATGAAGCTATTAATGCTAAAGCGGTTAATGTTAACATTGCTCCAGGTGTCTCTACTTGGCTGCAAACAAAAAGGCTAACATTATGGATATAAAAGGCCAAATGTTGCCATGGATTCTGTAACCTGATAGAGAGGACAGCCTTTTCATTCGATTAGGGAATGCAATTTAAATACCAGGGACTGAAGCCAAACAACAGACATTTCTCTCTGCAAGCCTCTTTCATTCACCCTGGGGTCAGTAGCTGGTGAACAAAAGGTCAGCCACACTTGCCCTGGAAATGTCTGGATTAATTTTATTACATTGTAATGGTTTGTACTTTAAATGTAGGGATAACACTAAATTTCCAGTTAGCTCTTATTCTGGCTGCCTGTCGGGTGGTTTTGACTAATATGTAAGATGACACAGCTTTTCTCCATCGCTCCAGAGAAGTCTCAAGCGTGTTCCTAACGCTAAATTCTCATTTCCCTGATGGGACATTAGAAGCTAAAATGCTCAAGAAGTAAACTGCAGAGCTCAACGCCAAGCATAAAAAAACCCCAACAACCCACTATTAGAAAATTCTCAAGTTTGAAATGTCTACTGCCAAACCACTGGTTGTCAACATCTAACAGCTCCATCACTCACAACTCAAAAATACCGTCTGCAGCTAGTAATGTGGGATATGACGGAGGCATTTACCTCAGCTGGTTACTCCTTTGGACAAACATTGTCCCTCGTATAGGGCAAAAAGTATTTTTCACACTGATTACCTTCACAAAGTATATTTTATGCGTATTTTTGCGTCCATAATGTACTCAACAAGCGGCTTTTTTACACACAGGCACAGATGTACGCACACACACCTCTGACATTCTGCAAAAAATCACATTTTTTTCCAAAACCTGTCTCAACTGTGAGCCTCCCATTCTTTGTTTGATGACAGGATGTCCAATGCCTACACCACCCCACCCCGTCAGGAGGCAGTGACGGTCCCACAGAGGTGTGAGGCTCTGCACGGCACCGTGTGTCCAGCAGTGACCCAGAACCACACGAGGAACTCAGCTCAGCAGTGCTTTGCTTTCGCTGCCTCAGAAGAAACTCACAATGGTTTTAAATCCTGCTCTTTGCCCAGTAACTTCTGCAGGCTGAGAATTCTGAAGTGTTTCTCCCAGTGCTAAGTATGGCTACAAAACGAATGAGCAGTCACTCCAACCACCATCAGTAATTCCAGTTTTAAAGAAAGCTCATTGCTCAGCTTATCTTTCACCTGAGACAGACACAGACTGATTCTGCACTTGCTGGGGAACAAACAAGCCCCAAACTCCAAACCACTGAGCCTTACTTAAGCCACAGAACTGCTGCTGACTTGCACAACGCAATCGCCCCAGTAAAGCACCAGAACATACCTCGGGTTTCTTCATGATCTCTATGAAGAACATGTGGTTCTTCATGGGGTAGATGACGATGAGGACGTCCCCGAAGTCGGTGGGGATGATGCCCCTGCGGTAGTTGCGGGTGTGCTCAGACCACACGATGTGAACCTCATCATTTCCCAAGTGACGGAGCTGCAACAGCAAATTGGCTCTTTATTAATCCGAGTGATAACCACGCTTCAGGAGGGGTCATGGCTCACAAATTGAATTACAATGCTCGATAGCAGGAATATTTCATTATGGAAAAAGTTAAAATATTGTTTTTCTCCAGTTGCTCATGAAAGCATCAGCTCAATAATTTGCTTCATTTAGAACTCATTGTTGTCTGATGGCTTAATTAAGTCATTATCAAACTAGCCATTAGCATGATATGTAAATGTACATTACCTACAGTGATTTAAGATGGAAAACTGAATTACTAGAACAAAGCATTAACCAACAGAGCATCTTATTCCAGCTGAAATAAGGCAGCCGTCACAGAAATATGAAATGCCTTGACTCAGAATGTCAAGAAACTGCCCGTCATGAACCGCTGTAACTGAATTTATTATCCACAAACATCTCCTCGCTGGCTGTGTCTGGAGGGGGCTCCTGCTTGAAACGTCAGCAAAATATCTGGGCAATGTGAAGTAGAGAAGAGTGGGAAATACTGTGGGAGTTACACCTTTTCATTTGGAACAGGGTTGCATAAAATACGGGTAAAATTTAAACGTGACACCCACAGAAAGCATCCGAGAGCCTCTGTGTGTGTGTGTGTGTTTGCTCTGCTGCTGGAGGAGCTGGAGGTGATCTAACAGATGGCAAAAACTATTTGGCAATCACGTACAAGCCTCGCACAATGGTTTCAACTGTAAGCTTTAAAGTTAAAATGTAATCCACATGCAGAATGCCAGCTCCAAGCATAAAGAGAATTTAAGTCCCACTTAAAGCTTAAAAGACACCCCCCACCCTCCAATTTGGTGCTACCCCTGGAACAATGTGCACAATAGACCGAACAAAGAAGCCAAAACGAAGCTCTGCTACTTCACTCTGTGTGGGGGGAGAGAAAAAAGGGAAAAGAAGGTGGTGATTTGCACTGGTAAATAACAACTAACCCCAACACATGCTTTGGATCAGCCCACACTGTGCTGATGAAATCTCCCTATTCAGAACCAGGCAGTGCCTTTAGAAGGAAAACCTTTCACTCCTACGTGCTGGTGGCAAACCGGACCCCTCAGTCACGAGGGAAATGTGGCAAAACCAACACATTGTGAAAAATCAAAAAAAAGTTACACCGGTGAACTTGGCTTACAGTTCATATTGCAGCAGAATGAAGTAAAGCTCAGTTCACAGAAGGATTGAGATTCTCAGTTTATTTTAAATGAGACAGAAGATAATAATTGTGTTTTATTTCCACCCATGAAGAAAAGGTAATTTTAGCTCTGTTTGAAGGAAAGACGAACCAGTTTTGTCTTGAGAAAACATGGGAACATTAACAATACTATTACTAGAGCTTCTTGCATGTACCAAACAAGTAGAAGTTGCTGTTCCTGTAGTCACCTTGATATCTGTGCAGAATCTCAGTTAAAACAAAGGAACACACGAGAAGACACATGTTGGTAATGCCACGGACTGGCACGTACCAAAGGAAGCAGGAATTTACACGCAGGACAAAATCCTGATCTCACTCCCTGTGACCAGGTGCAGCCAGGTCACCTCCAAAGTGATTAGAAGCAAGATGTCAAGTTCAGTGTAACAAACCCCTAAAACCCATCTGGTGAGCAGGCTCGGAGCACAGCAGGTCCCAGGTGCTGGGGATGCCTGGCCAGGCTGTCCCACTCCAGGACGGGCCCAGCTCAGCCTAGCTGAGCTCAGGGAATGCCCATCAGGGATTTGTGAGTGCTCACCTTTGCCATGCTGAGCCCAAGCCAGCTCTGGCACTGGCTTCCCAGCACAGAGAGAGCCCATAATGGTGGCAACCCAGCAACCTGTGCTGTGGGAAGCCCAGTGAATAAATGCGGACACGGAATTCCGTAAGGCAGTGCTGTTGGCCGGCTCCAGAGGGCAATTCACAAACCCAACTCAGCCCTTCTGAAGAAAAGCTCTGCCATGCCTCCTATGGCTTTTGGGGTGAGAAACAGCACATACTGCTATAAAAACAGTCATCCAAATACGTCTAAATACTGCCCGAGGGACAAAAATCCCAAAGGAATTGTTTCTAAAATCCCAAGGAAGTGTTCTGATAATAATCAAACACTTTGTATTGATACTGCACCCTTGAGAACAAAATTCAGTGAAGAAGGGAACTCAGCTGAACCAACAATTGCTGTGCTCATGCATCCCTAACTCTGCCACGATCCCCAGCGTGTGCCAGTGACTTGTTTCAGAGCTCGACTTACTGCTCGTTTTGAAGTCACACATCCTTAAGCACCACAGTTACAAGGTATAATGTTACAAAAAAAAGACTGGCATTAATCAAAAATGTTTGTTATTGAGCGATAACTTCATTGATAAAAGCCGTTATAACAATCTCATCAGTGACAATAAGCCAGCTGCTATTTTCCTGTGTTGTTTATTCAAAACAGCAGCTGTGGGGCATACTCGGTGCCCTGAAGGACTTCAGCAAGTTGTGCTGCAATGTCCAAAGCCCCAGGCCCACGCGTGCGGAGCCAGAGCTCCAGGCTGTGCTCTCCACCCAGCTCAGGGGTGGAGGGGGGAAATAAAGGAAAAAATTCCCAAAGCAGCCATGAAATCAGATCGGTATTAAAAGCAAAGCCCAAGGAGAGTCTGGAACAACGGCTCTGCAGATGCTGAGGGAAGGCAGCGCTGGCAATGGCAGCGAGTCCCCCCCGGGCACGCAGGAATTTTCGGCGGGCACAGGAATCAGCCCTGGTTCGGCTGCCGGGGTGCCGGACACTGCCACAGCCACAGCCCCGGGCTCAGGCCCAGCCCCGCTGTCCCTCTGTCCCTGTCCCTCTGTCCCTCTGTCTCACTGTCCCTGTCCCTCTGTCCCTCTCCCTCTGTCCCTGTCCCTCTGTCCCACTGTCCCTCTGTCTCACTGTCCCTGTCCCGGTCCCTCTGTCCCTCTCCCTCTGTCCCTGTCCCTCTGTCCCACTGTCCCTCTGTCTCACTGTCCCTGTCCCGGTCCCTCTGTCCCTCTCCCTCTGTCCCTGTCCCTCTGTCCCACTGTCCCTCTGTCTCACTGTCCCTGTCCCGGTCCCTCTGTCCCTCTCCCTCTGTCCCTGTCCCTCTGTCCCACTGTCCCTCTGTCTCACTGTCCCTGTCCCGGTCCCTCTGTCCCTCTCCCTCTGTCCCTGTCCCTCTGTCCCACTGTCCCTCTGTCTCACTGTCCCTGTCCCGGTCCCTCTGTCCCTCTCCCTCTGTCCCTGTCCCTCTGTCCCACTGTCCCTCTGTCTCACTGTCCCTGTCCCGGTCCCTCTGTCCCTCTCCCTCTGTCCCTGTCCCTCTGTCCCACTGTCCCTCTGTCTCACTGTCCCTGTCCCGGTCCCTCTGTCCCTCTCCCTCTGTCCCTGTCCCTCTGTCCCACTGTCCCTCTGTCTCACTGTCCCTGTCCCGGTCCCTCTGTCCCTCTCCCTCTGTCCCTGTCCCTCTGTCCCACTGTCCCAGTCCCACTGTCCCTCTCCCTCTGTCCCTGTCCCGCTGTCCCAGCCCCTCTGTCCCCCGTCCCTCTGTCCCTGTCCCTCCCCGCGGCCGGCACGCAGCGCTGACACCGGTCACGCTGCACACCTCCGGCCTGACCTCCTTTCCCTGCTAATTGCATTACACAGCCAGCTGGCTCCAGAGACCAGTCGTCTGTTTGACTGAAGAATTCCTGCTTTTGGGGAGGCACGGCTGCTACTTTTGCTAAGTAACAGTGGGGCCTGACATCCCCATTGTCTGGCTGACTGTGTGCCCATCCTAAAATCTAAGTTTTATTTGTAAATTAACCGAGAAACTTCCTGCCAGAGCAGGGCTGCCTGGAGACTGATAATGTGTGCCTTTCATTCCCTTTCACTCTCACTGTATCACTGCCAATTTGTTTTTCTGCTGCTCGCCAGCCCGAGGCCATAAAAGCCTTGTAAGACATAAGTGCAATTATAGTCCTGGAGTCAAATGAATTGGACAAATCCAATAGCACAGCTCTGTCCCCACTCTGCAAACCCCTACAGCAGTCAGATTAGCTGCTAAAAATCTAATCTAGCCCCAGCTAACAAATTTCTGCAGCAAAGGAGCAAGAGTTCAGTATGGGGTTGCAACCAGATTTCTGAATTGAAAAAGTTCTGCTCTGACGATGGAGAAGACGGAATAAATCACAGAGAAACTGGGCAGCACATCTTTAAACCGTTAAGCACAATTTGAGGAGAACAAGACAGGGACGGTAGGATGCCATTCCTGGGATTGATTTTCACTCTTGCCACAAGACAGACAGATAAAGTTTGGAACCAATGATGCCGAACCCTACAGCAGCAAAAGAGACCAGCTGAATTTTGTTTACGCCACTAGAAAAGATTTCTGTCAGGGCCAAGACTTATTTGGAGAGGGGTTTTCTTACTTTTTTTTTTCCTTTCTTCCCTCCTGAATTAGCAATATAATGTCAGCATCTACCTCAAATGAAAAAATGCAGACTGCAAATGACAGCTCTACTGCACAAAAACAAGGGGCCAAGTTCATCCCCAGTGGAAACGCACTTATTCTTGGGAACTCATACCAGAACTTAATTTATCCTTGCATTCAGTAAAAATAAGGAACCACAGTAAGACATTTAGGTAAAATTACCACATCTGCTGAATTCCCCAGCCCCCAGAATTTATGGCCTTGCTACGGCTCCCCAGGCCAGCAGGTGCTCAGTCCTTCTGTTCAGCTCAGAGTGTGCTGACAGGGATGAAGCCTCTCTTGGTCTGAGGCAAAACAAGCAGAGAAGAAACCCCAGCAATCACAAAGATTTCAGAGATTAGGGGGACCTTAGATCCCAGAGGGAGGGCAAGGAAACAGAAGTTGTGGCCCCCACTGCATCCTGATAAAGTTTTCTCCTCCCAGCACCACTGTTCTGTATCCCCAGGTACAGGTCTGTCGCAGAAGCAGGAAGGGAATTAATGCCATGGGAATCCATCTTTCTCTCCCACACTCCCATGAAACAAAAGCAGTAATGGCAAGAAGTAATAAATATAAAATAATCTTTTTAACCTGGACATTCTGCCCCAACAATCTGAGGTAAGGACCTAAGCCCAGAGAATTGCCCACCTTCCAGAAAGTGCAGTGCTTCTGAAATGCACCTTTTCTCCACCCACAGCTGCAGTTCTGAAAAAAATCCATGCTGATCTGCACAGAATTGCATGTTTGCTCACAGCAGAGCTGGGACAAACTGAATGGAACTGTTGTGTGTGGAACCATGGAGGAGAAGCCCTCTGGAAGAAGCCATCTACTGAGCCACTGCTTGTAGCTCCTCAGGTCCAGGAGCTTGCCCAGAGCTTTGTCCTTCACTGGAATTCCCAGTTTGATCCCTGCAGGCTTCCATTCCTACAGCAGATCTCAGATTTTTTCAAAGGTCCCAGAGCAATTCCTTTGCAGTTATTTTCTATAGCCAGCATGTGCTGGAGCTGGCCTGCTTTCCTGGCACTACAAAACTTGGACACTGACAGCTACTAAATGCTTTTGGTTTCTATTTCTCAAATTCTCTTAGAGTAAAAGCAGGGAAGACAAACAGAATAACTCTCAGTGTCTGTGACAGCCCTTAACAAGAATGAGAACTAGGAGAATAAGTGGACTGTTTGCAGTTAAACCCCACTTTCCCCTTGGGGTAGCTCGGCCACACTAAGCTCTCCTCTCCCAGGTGATGAATTACTCAACGGCCAGACCACATCCCAGTGTCTCTGCCACGCTTCCACAAAACCCAGGAGCCAGGACTGACAAGGGAAGATTAGACTAAATAAATGGCCACAGATTGTGTAGGAAGAATAAGCCTGGGAAAGACGTGGCAGCAGCTCTCAAACATGCACGAGTCTGCTGCAAAATAATCTGCCCTTTTTATCCATGTGAAATAGGATAACAATCAATGGGTCTAAACTGAAGCAAAGTAGACACTACAAAAGATTTTTGTCATGGTCCAAGTGGTGGAGCACAGGAATATGGAATATGTTGCCTAGGGAGACTGTAAATCATTCATCGCTGGAGTTTTGGGCTAGCAGCTGGACAAATACAGGTCAGGAACAATAAAAATACAGACAGTCCTACCCTGGTACGGTCCCAGAGACCCTACAGCCCTGTCCTACACCCCACTGCCCCACCCTGAAGCACTCGGAGTACTTTCTTCCATAGCCTTGTATCCATGAAAGTAGAGAGTTACGTGCAGAAAGAGAAACATGTAATTTTGCTGACTGTTCTTTCTTTTTTTTTAGATGACAGATGTCACAATAAAAAAAGATCTGACTTTAGTATGAAACGCTGGGCAATTTCTCAGAAGCAGTAATCAGAAATTCCACCTTTATATTTCAGGAAAAGCACCAACTGGACACCAAATGCAGTCACCCAGTGAGAGAGGCAGAGACAATTCCCAGAGCAGAGCAGTGTCCCATGGGGGACAGGATGGCTGCAGCAGCATTACTGACACATGCTAACAACCTCTGCAGGACAAGCTGCCAGTCCTACTCAAAAAGGCAGAGATTTGGTATGCCCCAAAAACCTTCTTTGACTCTAAGCAGCAGCTGGCAAACCACATAATCTCAAATCGCTCCTTGTTAGGAAAGACCAAGGATTAAGTACTGATACAAACAGAATTTTGGGCTGGGTTCTGGCCGTCTTTGAAGCAGAGGCTGCTTGTCAGAGCTGTGCTACTGGCTTGAACTCTCAGCTGGCTGCTTGGGTTCCTGAGCCTGTCACCCCCCTCTCACTTTGCTGTTCCACGTGGGACAAGTCGTCTGGAAGGTTTTATGATGCTGCCTTTGGTTGTTTTGTTCTACCAACCTAGAGCAGTTTTGGCAGGCAGACAACGTACAAATGAAATTATTGCTAATATTATTACTCATGGTGGCATTTGAGGCTACCATGGAAATGTTAATTGTGTTTGAGAACGCAGAATTTAGATGCCATTTAATTCAGCAAACCCAGCTGCAGAGCAGCACGTGGCACCGCAGGGACGGCCACCAGGGCCAGCGAGCACAAGCTGCTTCCACTCCAAGCTGCCACTGAAGCCCTTGCTGACTGCACCGGTGTGAAACACGCTGCAAAGCCTTTACCTTTTTGGTCAGCGAGTCGTCCGAGTCCGAGGGCATCCTGGTGGACACGTGGAAGATGATCTCCACGGTGGAGGTGGCGTAGTAGGGCGCGGTTTGCCCCGTGCTGCCGTTGCGCTGCAGCCCACCCATGAACCCGCCGTGCGTGGACAGGTCGACCTGAGGGAGCCAAAGGCACAAACAGCAGCCATCTGAGGAGACTGATCCAAGATGAGTATTTACTTCTGTATCGAGATTAATGAAATCACCACCCTAGGTTCTGTAGCCATCCCAGGGAAAAAGAAGCCTTCCCCTACAGCTCTGCGATCTCTCCATTAGATTTGTCTTTCCTGTGCCTGTATTTGACATTTACTAAAAGTAAATCTCTCTTAACTAAGTGCTGAGCCATTATCTACCCAGCAACTTCACCTTCCTCCAGCAACCAGCAGCAAGGACACAACAGCATTCTGCCACATGCTGCGGGCTAAGGGCTCTGTGGGGCTCAGAGCTCCCACCGCCAGGAGCATCACAAAAGTCAGAGAGAAAAAGAACCAGAAAAACTGCAGAAGAAACTGAAGATTTGTACAGAAAGAAAAACCTTACAAGAAATTATTCCAGAAGTTTAATCAGAAGAAACACCTCTCTGAAGTCAGGCCCAAGTCCGAAGGCTTGTTTGTTTTCCCAACAGCACCAGCCCGAGGATGCTGCATCTCCCTGTGGCACCTGTGCCACTGGGATCCCTAAACGTGACACGCGGCCACTCCGCATTTCCCAAACCCAGAACGTTCACGGCGTTCAGGCTACGACACGCCACTCTGACAAAGCAAATTAAACCCACACGTGTCATAAAGAACTCCCGTGCCGAGCATGTGCTCTGACCACGGCAAGAGCTGAAAGCAGCCAAGCATCAGCGTGCAGCAAAATGTTTTTGGTGTGAATTAAAAACCGTGCAGTGCCACCAGTAACAAGGCAGCCTGTCTAAATCACTATTATGGCTGTTACCTCCCAGCCCAGTCCAGCAACAAAATCTTCATAGGCCTGGCTTCCCCTGGCATTGGCCAGGATGGAACACTTGTCCTCCTGTCCCTCGGCGATGTAGAACACCGCGATCTTGTGAGTCTCACGACTGCCATGACATGGAAAAAGAAATCAAAAGTTCAACAAGTTTCAGCTCAAAATTATTTTTCAGATTCCCCTGCAACTCCAAACATATGAGCAGGTGCCCACATTTAGCTCCATATGTCCCTTTCTTTTAGGCACACAAAACATAGTCACTTTCAGATTTTCCCCCCATTTTTTTGCCACCAAAACCTCACTGCAGAGACACCCCAGTCCTGAGAGCAGGGTCAAACCTGGTCCTCCTGTGCATTAGCCACAGAACTGGTGACCAAATTCCAGTTACAGGGTTAATGACTCAGAGCGGTGCAGCACTGCACAGACAGTGAGGTAGCACAGGCGTTAATGGGAGCATAATTTGACCTACAGAATTTTAATTACGGGGTGATGACACACAAGGCAGAAGAAACATTATTGACTTTCAGGCCCTGGGCTGAGTTTCACAATGGTGACAGGGACAGTTGGCTCCTTTGAAAACAAGCAAAGCGCGTTTGATATGGAAATTGTTGGGACAGAAGAAACTCAGAACTCTGCAATGCTGCAGATGTTTTTCAAACAGCTTTGGCAAGTAATGAAAAATAAAACGTAACATTCAGAACTCCATTCTGCCACTGCCTGGCTGGGGAGCAGTTCTGGGTAGATCACCCCTCCAAGTACCGCTCCCGACACAGGGATCATCCTCTAGGAAATACTGCTGTGTGTCAGCTGAACCCAGATCACAAACAATTTGATTCCCTCCCCTCTCAGCTAAAGCAAACTTGAAAAAAATCTGTCTCATTATTTGCCACTGATTTGGAATCCTCTGTACACAGAGAACGTGCCACTGCAGGTGGCTTCTCCATTCAGGCTGCAGAACTCTGGAGAAACAAACAGTGAGATTTTCACACCAATACTTGGATTCGACGGGAACGAAGCTTTGGTTCTGGCAACTCATTCTTCCTTGGGAAACACGAACCTTATCAATGGTGTGTTCACTACACATCACTTACCATTGGCGGGAATCCAGATTTTTCAGTTCTCGCAGCAATTTTGAATTTTTCTTAAGCAGATGAAAGCTTTTTCTAAAATGAAATAAAAAGAGGTTTGAAGGCAAATGCAACACAGTGCAGACACAGTATTTTGCCATCCAAGCAGCTAAGAGAACTAACATGATATGATTTCTTATTGTTACACACAATCTACTGATCTCTGTTTCAAATAGGCACTGAAGTTCAAAACTCTGCTCTAGCCCCCAGCTATACAATCCTCACTCTCTTAAGCACGTACACCTTTGGGGGTAAACAGTGAGAAGAGTACCCCAAGCATGCTCTGGAGCCTCTCCTCCTACCTTCTGTCCCAGGAGTTCATTCCCAAGTCGTTCAGCAGCAGCCGACAGAAATAAAAGGAGGCCTGAGGTTCAGCAGGACGCGGTGGCTCCTGGCGGGCCACCCTCATGCTGCAGTCCGAGCCGCATTTCAGGATGAAGTCCCTTTCCTGGGCACTCTGCCTCAGCAGCGCCTCAGTGATGGCGCGCTCCTGCTCGGGGCTCATCCCGCAGGGCGGCGGCGCTGGCTCGTTCAGCCTGCGCTGGGGGTGCAGGAGGCACTCGGGGCTGCTGCTCCCAATTCTCTCCAGCAGCTGGTCCAGGGCGTCTTCTCCTTCCTCCCCCTGGGAAAGGTGGCTCTGGGAGAGGAAGTGCTGCTGGGGGTCTCCGGAGACGGCGAAGGCACTGGCCGTGCTCTGCTGCGGCCGGCAGCCCTCCAAGGGCCCGTAGAGCACGCAGCCGTCCCATGAGTACTTCCCTGAGATATCCCTGACGATCACCCGCACGTCCGAGGGGGCCGCTGCTGCCGCCTCGGCGCCCGGCCTCTTCTCGGCAGGGATTTGGAGGTACGAGATGAGAGTGCTGTCGTTGAACACGAACAGCTGCAGGTTGGGGCTCCGGAACACTTCCGAGGACAGCTCGGAGGACTCCACGTAGGAGTTGTCATGGTTCTCACTGAGGAGGCTGTGGAGGATGGCAGGGCCTCCACTGAGCGGGTAGTGGCTCAGGTGATTCACCAGATGAGTCATGACCATCCGCGCCGTGAGAGGGATCAGTTCCAAATTCCTCCTCCTCTTCTCTGAAACGATCAATGGAAACGCAATGGATCAGCACGAGCAGTAAGAGGCGATGCCGAAGGAGCACCTGCAGATTTCTGCCACATGGCAGCAGCTCGCCTTATCTGACCTCCTGATCCTTCCTGTTCAAGAACTATTTCCAAGAGCTTTCCAAGAAATCCCACCTGTCCCGCAGCTTTGTTTTACCTCACCACATCCCCCCATCGGAGCAGGAGGGTGACACGGCACGGAAGCCAAGGTAAACCAGAGATGTCCCTGCAAATCAATGCTCCTCCATCGCTGGCAGGAGGGAGAGTCTCGTGTAAGGCAGGGAGAGACTCCCTGGCTGCTCAGATGTTCCCCTCAGCACAGGCACATCCATCATATTTCATAAAGCAACTGTGCTCTGACCCATGCTGTGCCTCCACTTCTCCTGTGGGAATGTTACTCCTCTTACAGCCAGAAACCTCCTGACTTCGAGGGTTTTTTCATATTCAGTTTAAAACCATTTTTCTTTTGTTTACAGTGTTTCTCCTTCCCCTTTCACATCTTCCAAACCTAAATTTGTTTTAAGGAGCAGCATTGGCAACAAACTCAAGCATCCAATGGCAGAGGCAACTGGAACTCACCCGGAGAGAGCTCCGGCAATTTCAAAGGAAGAGTTGCTGCGTGCAGCAAGGACAAGCCCATTTTCAAGGCAGAGATGGAACGTGGAACACTGTTTCCCAGGTGCTGCACACGCAGCTCTGGGCACTCCCTTACCTTCAGCCACGGTGAGCAGGTTGCCCAAGTCGGTGGAGGAGGGGCACTGTGCTGGCTCCGAGCTCCTGACGTTCCCCAGGGGCAGGAAGGGGTCGTAGTCGCAGCAGGAGAGGTCGGCCAGGCTCAGCACGTAGTGGCTTTGCTGCGTGTAGGTGCTGGAGCCGCTGACGCAGCAGTGCAGGACCTGGGGGCACGGAGCCGGTGACCGAGCGGGGCCAGTCCCCAGGGCCCCTGCGAGCAGGGCCCTGGCTCCGGCACGGGGGAAGCCAGGACACGCTGCAGAGCCCATCCGTGGGCAGATACAGCATTTCTAAATTAACAGCCTCCATCTGCACCGATTCTGTACGGTAACAGCTTGCTTCAGGGCTTGTTTTGTATTTCTACAGCCCACTTCAAACAACCCAAATATTTCTGCAAAGATGATTTTCCCTGGCTCACTGTTTTACGCATTTTACCTTTGTCTTCACCATCCCCTGTCTGTTCTACATCTCTAATCTCATCTTCTTAACATTTTGCATTTGTAACTTCCCACCTGTGTGCCATGACTTTCTAGAGCTTGAAAAAGCTGCTTCTGGGTGTGTGAAAGGCACCCTTCAGCAGCCAGGCTGAAAGTAAACCACGTTCCTTCCCCAAACTCACTCTGTAAATGTAATCCAGCAGAGGAGCTCTGGATGCATGCTGATCCTCCACAGCACCAGCAGACACGGGCTCCAGCAGCATCTTCATGGGCAGCGCCATGCACCAGTCCAGCAAGCACAGCAGCAGTGAAACTATAAACTGAACGAGAGCACAGAACACGGAGTTCAGATACGTTCTATGAAATGCACCCTGACTGTAAGGCACGAGTTAGAAAGCTCAAAATTCAACTCTGGTTCAGAGCAACCTCAATGAAAAGCGCCCTCAAACAGCACAAAGAACGGAGACAGCTCTGTGCAGCGACACACCTTCTTATCCGCTTCCACGGAGGAGTACTCGGCACTCGGCAGCAGAAACGCAATGGTGGCCACCAGGATCTACAGACAGACAGACAGACAGACAGACAAAGCGTCAGAAAGGCACTCAGCTTCCTCCACTTCATTGCACAGGGCATGGAACAGGTTCAGGTCCCCAGGAGCATCCAACCGCCTGCCCCCATCAACGTCCAAGAGAAAGAAAACATTTTATTGAGCACTTTGCAAACAATTCACTGCAAGCGAGGGACCGACACTGGTCCAGGGGGTGTAGCAAGTACCTCCTCAACAGCAAAAAGAAGGAGGAGTTAACAAAATCACAGCAGCCTGAGGAAGGAATTAACACAACGTTGCATACGATTTCCACACAAACATTTTAAAGGACCTGACGTACTTCAGTAATTTTCCGGCACAGGGAGGATTCGTATTCCTGAAGCTTCTGCCAGTAAGACACCAGCAGCTGAAGGACGTCACAGGCTACCTGAGCTACCACCTTGTTGGAAAACTGGAAAAAAAATAGGTGATCAAAAGCCACATAAAATATGCAGATACAATCCAATGCATTCAGTTCTTCACCCTTTCACTATTTTGCATCTTTGCAAACAATAAGCAGCGTTAGTGCTGTGAAATCACATTGTCAGCACTAGGAACCAGCAGGTTGGACACTGTCCATGTGACCTTTTATGTGAGTTTGCTGGGGAAGAGTCTGCAGGCACAGACTCTTTTTTAGCTTTTCTTTGTTATTTTTGCAAATATCCTGCATGCTTGCACAGGACACCAGAGCAGCAGCCTGTGCCTCAGACCACCAGCGACTGTTTGCAAAGCAAAAACGCCTTTTTTTCCCCAAAGCACAGTGATCAGAGCCCACCACAGCAATACCTTCAGTGTCACACCTATGACATTGATGGCTTTCTTCACGTGGGGGTGGTTTGTGCACTGCGTCAGCTCCTCACATATCCACACTCCGAGGCCACAGATGGCTATGCATCTTTGGGGAAAGGAAAAGGGAGTTTGTCAGAAATTTTAGAGGAATATTTAGGGGGTGGGGGGAAAAAAAAAAGGAAAAAAATGCACAGAGATGAGATCTCTTTCCCCTCCAACACGACAGGCCAGCACCTTCATGGTGCAGAGTAAGGCTCAACTTCACAGGACCAAACCACAAGGCAGCAGCAGAAAATAAGCAGCAAGAAAAGACTTTTCCAAGCCATAAATGGTTGGATTTGAGAATGTTAAAGGTCTTTTCCAACCTAACCAATTCCAGGATTTTCCCATTCCTTTTACTCAGTATTTTACCTTGCAGCTTCACTTGGCTCCTCTGTAGCATTCTTCAATAAAATATTTATGAGGCAATACTAAAATAACAAAATAAATTAGAATAAGCATCTTTTCCATACATCTACTTTAAAGTTGCTTAATTTTGACATAGTTACAGGCGAAGTCACTTCAATTCTCAGTCTGTTGCTAAAGCATCTTTACCTCAAGCCAATTGTATTTTGTCAAGGGAGAAACACCAATTACAACTCAAACATACAGGCCCTTGTGGACAAACCAAATCAACTTACAACTCATGTACAGGCAGCAGGAGGAAATCAATTCATTTACAGTGTCAAGGGGCAGCTAGAAACAACGAGCAGTGGTCACTTCATACAAACTGTAGTGTTTAGGTTCTAACCGTAACACGTGATGAAAAATTTAGCGTATTGTTCACTACAGAAAAGACACTCGTGAAATTACAACGGTTTTAAGACACCTCCAGTGAGTATCCAAGGCCTGATGAAGAAGGCAAGAACAGGAGCCAAGCGTGTGAAGGGATTTCTGCATCCTCTCTGGTTCTGCCTGCTCAGGCCATGTGAGGAATTCAGAGATTGCTCCCCAGTCACCCCTAATTTTGAGCAGTGGATCACTGTGGTGCCTCAAGTTTAATCAAAAGCAACAGAGGCTTGTGTGACAGCAACCATTTGGGCAGGAATGAAGTCACTGCATGGTAAAAGCAGGTTAGGTACCTAAGGACTTACAATAAACGTGGCTTTACCTTCACATCTGCAGTCCCTGTGATGCTCTCACCGGCTTCTGAAAGGGGTCCCAACCGTGGGATTCCCTGGTAGGTATTCGGAAAGCACACGAGGGCACCAAGGATGGTGTGAGCTTCGGAACGGGGAGCCTGGCGAAGGGCAAGCGAGCAGAAACATTCACTGAAAACCCTTCCCACGAGGACATGCCTGCAGCTCCAGGCACTCACGGTGCAGCACTCAGGTGTCCCAGGGAACGCATCCCAGGAGCTTCTCCTCTGCAACTCCAGCAAGAGCTGGGCTTAAGCAGTACCCAAACACCCTCCTGCCTGTGCTTCTTCTGCTGTGCTGCTCTGTTCTCTTGGTGAGGCTGAGCTGCTCCTCCAGCGGCACCTGGCCCCACCCCTGAGCACATTGCACATCTTAAATGGTTTCCCTCATTCCCCTATCTGACAATCAGCCATTTGACGCCAACAAAGTACAGAACCCTCTGAGGAACAGCTGAGCGAGGAGCTGAAGCACTACTCCAGCACTGCTATGAGGTGATCCTGTGGCACAGAGCGGGTGCACACCCCACTCACACTCGCTGCCTAGGTGATGCCAATGTGCAGAGAGATCCCTACTCCAATAAAACCATCAAAAGCACCACGGCACGAGCTATAGACACGTTAACTACTGCGTAATGTTGAAAATGCAACGCACGCCCAGTTTCATGCGTGCAGGAGAAAGGGAAGGGGGTGTTCTGGTTTGGTTTTTTCCTTGGAACATTGAGTATTCATTTCTTAGCATTCCAAGCTTTGGATCAACAGTGAGGCTGATCAAGCTCTTTGAGGGCTGATGGAAGGAGCATGGCTGGGCTCACCACTCCAGCTCTGCTGAAACGGGAGAGGGCTGTGGGCCTGCGTGGGGCCACCTGCTCAGCCACACAACTGCCAAGAGCAGCAGCAACAGCCCTGAGCTAAAACAGACAGAAAGGCCTCCCCTGAGCTGGTGTTTCACATGCAACAGAGCCTTCCCATTTCTCCGAGGACTGCCAGACCTTTACCTTTATTCTGGCAACCCATCACTGATTTGCTATTTTACTCATCCTCCGATAATTTGATCATTTAGAGCCACATTTCCGCCAGTGCTGACATTTGGCCAGAGATGCTGCATCACCCAAAGAAGAGTTCCCCGCTCTCAGTGTCGGCTCGCTGCAACGCGGCTCCCGGGGCAGCGCCGGCAGGGACACGCTTTGCTCACACCTCAGCCTCTGGATGAAACACCTCTGCAGCACCAGTAGTGCACTGCCTCACCCCACGGTGTCACGCAGCAGCTGCCCCGGCAGCGTGGTGCCAGCCCCGCTCACCTCCGGCGTGTCCGTGCTCAGCACGCGTGCGGCCGCCCCCACAAAGTCCCCGATCAGCATGGTGAAGCCAGGCAAGCCCAGGAAGAAGAACCACGGCGGGCAGTGCTTTATGACGGTGTTCAGGATGTCCTGCAAGAGAAGGTACCTGTGAGAGGAGCCACAGAAGGGCAAAAGGGAGAGCTGAAGAAGATGTAACTTTGAGGTTCACTAGGTCCCATGCTGATTGAGGTGCAAATTCCCAGAGCTCTGTATGCAAACTGACCTCCGTGTCACCACCACCTTCCACTCCAGGGGCGTGGAGTAACAGAAGTGCTTTTGGTATTTTGGTAACATCTGTCCCCCTACGTTCCTATTGAAAACCCACACCATGCAGCCATGTCTTTTTGTGCCTAAGCACACAACCATTCTGGTAAATGAAACTGGATTCAAGCATCCAAACATTTACAGGATTCAAGGTGAAGCACTGCAGCAATCCAGAGGAGTGAGTTCCTAAAACCTCTCAGAATTCCATGCCCCAAGAACATGAGCTGCCCCCAAGGCCTGCTCCCTGTGCCCTGAAGGGACAGAGCAGCAGCCCCAGCCTTGCTCGCCATCACCCTGTGGTACAGAGCACATTAAAGATAAGCATTTCATCTTTAATGCTTCCATGTTTCAAGTCTCCACAGTCTCTCCAAACCAGAGCAAAGTTCCTATATTTAAGATTTCTTCCCTGCAAGCTTTCAGCAGGTTTAAAATTAGGCACAAAACCTATATAATCCTTCCCTGCAACATTGTATTTGCTGAAGAGTTAGATTAAGCTATTTCTATACTGAGTAGAAAATAATCTTTTGCTCGATAAGATTTTGAGAAGTTGCAAAGGAAAACCCTTCTCCTCGTCCATCCTTACTGGTTTCATGATGTGTCAAAGACAGCCTGACCTTAAGAGCCCCAGCACGTGTCCGTGTGCTCAATCTGCAGAGCAGAAGCTAAAGCCAACCCAATTTTCTCTACGTGAAGAGATGCTTTAACATCAGCACTATTTTCTCAAAGCCCTGCTGAACACCTGCACAGCCCCTACTCAGTGTTCCACGAAGTGTTTTTAACACCAGCATCCTACGAAACGACTGGTATATATTTAAATAAACAGCATTAGTTTTTAACACAGTAGCAGATAATGCTTTCACTTTCCTGAATAAGCTAAAATGCCACTCGAGTTAATGTTTAAACTTGTTTTAATCACTTCCTTTGATACATTTTAAGTCAATATGGGTCAATGCAAACATCGAGAACCAGAGCAGATGGACGCAGCCGCTCATAAAGCAGGAGGTAAACTCTCAGTCGGAGCAGAACAAAGGACCCACCTTGTTATAATTAAGGGCTGATTAACGCTCCATGCTGGTCCAGCACCCCACACCTGTACGGCGGGGCCAGGTACGGCGGGGCCAGCCCTGCTCAGGGCAGCAGATGGGAGCAGGCTGCCGCTGAGCCGTGCCACAATAAAGGAGCCGGGGAGCGCAGGGAGCAGCTCCCAACACCTGCCCCAACTCCTGAGCGCAGCCCAGCGCTCCCAGCTGCCACACAGTGAGCGGGGCGAGCATCCCGCCTCTGCTCCCTGCTCAGAGCACTCCCAGCACAGGGGAAAGGAGAGCCGCAGAACTGCTCCTGTAACACCTGAGAGCTGTGACAGCACACGCACTCCCAAAGGCTGCAGGGCTGCATCTGCTCACAGGTTACGAGATGTAGCGCTACTGGAAATAAATCATTTTCCATAGGCCAAAATGAACTTTGAAAAGCTCTGGAAGCAGTCCCTCTGATCTCCCAGCACGGGCTGCTCGCTGCAGTGATGCACACACACCGAAGCCATCCCCGAGGGCTGGACACGGACCCGCTCGGCCGGGCTCAGCTCAGCTGGGCTCCGCTCGGGCACTGTCCTGTGCCCCGGGTGACTGCAGCTCAGCTCAGCTCAGGCAGCCTGTGCCCTGCCCTGCTCACAGGGGCCAGAACCAGCCCAGAGGGCACTCTCAGGGAACCTGCCAACTTTCCTCCTCCCCATTCCCCATCAGCGCAGCACCCAGCTCACAACTCAACAGGACCTGCGGCAGCAGCCCGGTAGCTCTGGAGCTTATCAGCAGAGAGAGGCTTGTGAGAAGGCGAGGGAGCGAGAACATCTGCGCTATCAGCGATACGGCAAAATCGGGTAACTCAAACAGAGCCGGGCCGCTTCCTTCCCTTCCCTGCAACGTAAACTGCGGGCAGCAGCTCCAGCCTAGTCAATGAATCACTTTAATTGAATGCTATGTACACAGCAACTGCAAAACACAGGCCATAAGAAAAACATATGGTGATGGCCATGGAAACTGGTTTACTCATTCTGCACAGTGTTGTTGCTTTACTTCTTTCATAATTGACCTTTAGAACGATAAACGTGTAAAATAATTTTGGTTTATTATGGCTCCAAACCTTTCAGCAATTACACGAAATGAAAATTTAAAAGGAAGTATTCATTCTGGAAGCATTTCCATTGTTTACATAATTGCACAGCTATAATTTAGTGTTCATGTTGTTAAAGAAAAGTGAAAAAAAGGACCATTATGGACTATTTCAATTCAAAATGATGCTCTGTGGTGTTAAAGCTGGGGAAGAGGGGAGAGGAGGGGGCAATCACACGCATGTCCTCCTCAAATGCATTAACCCTATAAACGGCATCATATTTCAGTATAGGTTAATCTAGTAATTCAAATTAGAAGGTCATAAACATCCACTGAGTAAGCGAAATAAATTTATGCAAGCTCACTGAAAGGTCAATTGCAAAAATATTCTTCACCTAATTTTTGTTCAAGCTTTTGCAGATTACAGGTGTAACCAAATAGCCTGCCAGCTGCCTTCCTCACGTTTCCAATTGTCCCTCAACAGGAACAACATGGATTTTTCACGGAAAGTTCACTCTGTTCCTCACCAACAGTCACCTTGCTGGCGGCTGAGATCTACAGCACGGGAAAGATTATTAATTCACAGAGGACTTAAGTGGTAAATCTTCCCTTTTCCTTTTTTATTTTAAAGGAACAAACATTTCCATTTACTTATGCCAAGTTTTCCTACCTATCGTTATATTTTAGGTAAGAGTGAACTTGTGAAAAATTAAGTTCCAGTAAAAATTTATGAAGTATTTTGGGAACCTCGGGAGATCTGGGATTAGCTTATCAGAAAGCTCCACTTCAAGGTGCCTCACCCCAGAACAGTTACGTTTGCCCAAGTCCCTTGAGGCTGCAACACAACAGAGGGAGTTTTTAAAACTTCTCCCGTTTTGAAGCACGTCTGACACTTTCACAAGCGGGGAGACCACTGGAATATTAAGGACTGGAATAGCAATTCTGGACTGTGCACAGGCAGAGCCGTCCCTGAGCACCCAATGGGTGCCACGGCCATGGCAGTGCCTGGCACCTGAGGGTGGCTCTGTGTCACCGCCCTCGCCCCTCTCTCCCAAACGCCGGTGGCAGCACAGCCCCGGGCTCCGACAGACAGAACACGGGCCACAAAGCAGGAACCGGGCTGGGATGGAAGCACTTAGCAAGGGCCAATGAATTAGGGCAGAATAAACCAAGAAGAACAAAACTACCAAAACCATTTCAGAACGCACGGCTCCTGCAATTGGCAGGACCTGGCTCCCCCGCTTGCTTCCAGTCAATTTTCCAGCTATTTTCTCCAGCACTTGCCACTTACCCTGCTCCGGGCGAGCAGAGGGGGATGTGAGAGTTCCTGTGAGACCCTGGCATTTGGACTTTTGTTTGTCCCTACTGGAAACGTGCTGTCTGTTAACACTTTTTCAAAGCACTCAAAGCACATAATGGGAGCACACAGGCAAATTCTCTACAGAAAATGAGACAAGGGGTGGATTAAAAGAGGGAGAAAATCATGGTAGCCATTGGAAAGAAGCCTCGAGGAAGCTAAAATAGGGGAATCTAAGCCTTAATAGACTACACTAAGGTTACTTCCTTTTAAATGGCAGTCTGGGAAAGAATCTAAACGGCATTGTGGTTTCTGCACAACCACGGGACCTCGTGTGCAACACCATCAGGCAGAAACCCAGGCAAGAAGTACCCGTTCCACAGGGGACAAAAGCAAAGCTACTCGTTTATTGCACCTTCACAAGGCTGCTGCTGCTGTGCACTGCTCCTGGCTGCTGCTAACAACTGCACACAAAGCCCACAGACACTGGGGTTTTTAATGTCAGAGCAGTGCTAATACAAACAGGTAATTAACGACTCCTCCGGTAGCAGCTCTACTGAAAAATGCTTCCCATTACAAATGAGCCATTTCCCACACAGAGAGCTCCAGTCAGCAGAGCTGCTGCAGCTTCCTCTCCATCATCATCACCTCCAGGGCACTCAGAACAAACACAGAGGCTTGTGGACAAGGGGCACTGGTACCTCAGCACCTCTGCTGACAGAGCTGCTCATCCACAGCGTCCTTTCACTGCTAAAAGGAATCCAGCTGAAACAAAGCTGCTAAGTGCCCTGGCTGCAGCCAAGCTGTGCTCCACGGGCAGGCCTGCTGCATGTGCTGACATTTAATCACCCAGGACATCTGCCAGCTCGGCTGCACTGGGGCACTTTTCCTCTTATTCCATATTTAAGGCTTGTTCTGCTCTTCATATCACTGAACTGAGAAAGCCACCAGCAGAGCCTCCTTCCTTGGCTGTCCATTGTCCTTTCCACAGAGAGCCTCAGGAGTCTCTACCTCTGATTATGCTCTCTAAAAACCTAAGTGTCCTATTCCCAGAGGCACTCTGGCAAGTAAGTATGACCACATTTTATTAAATCTATTTGTTAAACTCACTCCCAAAGTCAGGAATGCAGCTGACCCCCTCGGTCATTCTGCAGGTACCAGTTCAGTGTGGATGACACCAGGCACAGTAACTGATGCTCACCCTGGCAGTGGGGTGAGACCAGCTGAAAAATGACACTGAACAGCTGAGGGTTGAAACTTGTAAAGGATTGAAAACCTGCCTCTTTTTGCAGTGTCCCTACCAGGTAAGCGCCTCACCTGCACTGCCTTCTCCTCTCAAGCTACGAGTGGAAATTTAGACAGAAATAAGAAACAGCATCACAAAAATCCACAGGATTCTTAGGAGAAAACCACCAGCAACCTCAAAGGATTATTTAAGTACCAGAAAGACCAGAGCTGAAGAATCCCAATTATTTCAACAGCTGATTTTCTGAGAAGCGTTTGTAGCTTTTTGGGATTGTGTTTTGGTACTTCTGCTCCTCAGCAAATAGGAGGAAGCTGCGGAGCAAGAAGACTTTTCCAGGTGAATGAAGCAAAAGGTACTGCTACAGTAAACAGCCAGCAGCAAGAATAAACCAGCAATAATAAACTACATTTCTTTTCCTGGTTGGGGCATTTGTAAAACCTGCACGTTGCAGTGTTAGATTTTGGGTTAGTGAAAAAAGCTATATTTATTATACCCAAATCCAAAGGCACACCCAGTTGCAATTGCTGGAATAGGGGTTTTCCAACCACCAGGCTCAGCCGGCAGCAGAAGGCAGCTATGCCTACCCAAACTGCAGCAGGCTGACCCAGGGCATCCCTGCAAACCACACCCCAGGAACATTTCCTGATTTTCAACCACCTAACCATAGCTAAAGTTCCTTCGCTAACCCCCAGTGCGGTGGTGAACATCCCAATTCTCCTTCCCTCACTCCGGAGGCCAGCGAGGGGAGGCTGTGAGCCTCGGTGAACTTCATTCACAAAAAGGCAGGCAAAGCCCAGGTCCCCCAGCAGCAGAGCAACACCAGGGGCTGGAGCAGGGCTGGAGCAGGGCTGGAGCAGGGCTGGAGCAGGGCAGCCCCACAGGGATGGTCCCTCAGCCCCTCCCGGTGCTCCCTGACCGCGTGTGGGGCTGCTCCCACCTGGAAAGGTGATGCAATCCTCGCCCAGGATTGTCGCTGCTCCAGGGATGTTTGTTGTTAGACGCTTCCACATGCACAAATTAGCTGCAGCTCATTAGCGCAGCGTCTCCTCCGCTGAGCTAATTGCTACATCCTGGGCTCGGGGCGCCGCGGGAGCCTCCTATAAAATACACCCTCGCACTGCTCTTTTATGCACCCCCGAGACCACAGCTGGGCTGGGCTTGCTGGGAATAACACTGCACTCGTTTATAACATGTTCTAAATTGGATTATTTGGGTTTTCGATCAGCACAATACAGCAGCAATTAGGAAATTCTCACATCTTTAAGTGAGGACTGAAAGGAGAAATACAGTTCAAAAAAAACTCATTTGTCATGCGAACCAAAATACTGAAAACCACTCAGGTCAAAGAGGTTTCTGGCTGTAATACTTTTAATTATGTAACCAGCTAAAAAGCCCTTCTGAAGTAGCCAGGGTGATTTCCTGGAGCTGAGCTGTCTTTCTGTGGCTTTCCCACACAAATACTAAAAGCTGCACTAATGATCCATCCAGAAGGAAAATTCCTCCACGAGACACCTCCTACCTTTCCTTCTGTGAGTACTCCTTAAAAGGGAGAAATTTCTGCCTGTGCTTAGCAGACAAACCCAATCTGTGCTAAGAAGTCCACCCCCAAGTTTACTTTGGTTTGCACTGACTGAAATCCTGGAAAGCATGCTAGGATCCCTGTGCTTCCACACCCTCTCTGAAAAAGAGGCTCCCACTATTCTCGGAGCCAATCACCCTGGAAACAGAGGAGCAGGTATAAGGATCCCACTTCCCATCAACACCTTGCTCCAAGGCACTGCCAGTTATCACCTCACCCAGTTCCACAGCTGAGGAAAGCACAGCGGGAAGGACACACACACACGGCACCAAACTTGTGGTCAAGTGTGCCACCAAGAGGCAAACGCAGCCACCAGAGCAGAGAGGAAGAACAAAGAGCAGCAGCAGCCTGCAAAATACCCAGGGAAACCCTCGAGTGATGGGCAGCTGCAGCAGGACTTCCAGGATTTTCCAGGAAAAAACCCCTGCCTTCCTGTCCTTATCTATTTAAAAGGAATATTTTCCAAATGCTCTAGCTTTTCAGGAGGGAAACTGAGGTGCAAGAGTCTGGTAACAATTCCTTCTTTCCCTCTTCCACCCCAGAAATAACCAAACCTGTCTGGTTTCCTAAAGGCACGAGCAGTAACTCCCAGAATTTCCTGAGGGGTCCCTGCTGCCCCCAGCAGAGCTCCAGCCCTTGCTCTCACTCCTACAGCTCTAAAAACCTGGAGGTGTTCTTAGACAGTCTTTATTTTCTCTGAAGAGTATTTCTCAGAGTTTCTACGAGCACTGAGCTGTTTCTGTGAGACAACAACCACCTGGCAGCTCGATTAGGTCTTTTCCTCAGCTCGCACCCAACGCTTCATTCCTGAGGCCACCCCGGGACGGGGGACCCCAACCAGACGTGAGCCCCAGCAGCAGCAGGCTCTGGCAGCGGGGCACAGGGCACGCAGCAGGGAGCAGCAGCACGGCTCCTACCTGGTCCTCGCTGGTCAGCCCCAGGCGCAGCACGCAGTAGAAGTGCACCAGGAAGTCGGAGTTGGGCAGCAGGTCCTGGCGCCGGCTCATCATGGCACAGAGCAGCCGGAACGCCTGCAGCTTCCCCTCCTTGTACTCGCTGGGCAGCGTGGCTGCCTGCAACACAAAACACCATCACTCCTTGCTCTCCCCGGCAGCTCCCCCACAAAGCATGTACGAACTTATATTCAGCTCCAAAGAGCCTGTGGAGGGCACCTGCTGCCTCAGCCAGCAGTGATTGTAGGAGTTAAAAACAAGGCAACTGAACACCCACCAGCTCAGCTCTGACACAGAAGAAAACGCTCATGTGTGAGAATTTCAGGACTAACCTTGAACAGCCACGATGCAAATATCCTGAGAGGAGGGATGAGGACGGGAGGAGAGGGAGTTGACTGATTGTCCACGCTGATGGCAAGGTTGTCCCGGATCTAAAGGGTTTGGAAGAAGAGCGTTAATAAAACCAGTATCTTACTTTTTTTAATGCTCTTTTTCCCCACACAATTATGTTCTAATTTCACTTTATTTACATTCAGGCACTACACCCGGTGCTGTACACAGTTCCCACTTCAGCCAAAGCCACCAGGAAAGCTTGTTCTGTGCTGCTGCTCCCTGGCCAAAGCAAACATTACCAGTTTGAGTCACACTATGGGCCTGCACACAAACACCAGTGTCTGTACTTCTTTTGTCTTTGCTACTGTTTCCTCATCCCATTTAAATTCTCTTGTCATTGGACAGGATTCTCTATTGGAGCTAGCTACTGGAAACCAAGCAAGATAAAGCTTCCTTTACGACAGAACCCTCCCATGCCACGCTCGTGCTGCAGGTGCAAACACCGAATCACATTCAAGAATCATTTCCACAACAAAAGAAACATGTCCTTATCATTATCTGGAAGTACCACATACCTTTGCCAGTTTATACCACAGCTCGTAAAGGTAGCCAAAAACTTTTGCATGGATTTTAGGCGACTGTATGTTGTTCACATCTCCAAGAATTCCCAGGATCCTCCTCCACAAGACAGCAGCAGAATCGGGATGCCAGCCGATAAGGCTTCCACCAGCAATTATACTGCAGTCGTCAGCCAGGAACTCACTACTGTCTGTAAAGTTAAAGTGTTCCATTTCCACAAGTCAGAAATGCAGAGTAAACGTGGTTTTGGTCAACAAAATCCGGCCATTACTCCTTCTAACCATCTCCCACCTCAAAAGATTTCTCTCCCCCAAACGTCCCTTTGATTGCTGAAGCTGCTTGTGAGTCACAGAGAAACCCGGCAGCAAACACAGGCCAAGGGGCTCGCAGGTGACAGCACCACAGAGCACAGCACTGCCACCCCACCCTGTCCCCACCCCAGGGCCCTCTCAGCAGGGAGGCAAATGCACTTAAATGCAACAGGCATGCACCTGAGGGATGCATTCTATCAATAACTGGCTCTTACAGGTAGCATTTCTCTATTTATAAAGGCCACTTCTTTTTTTTTTTTTAACATCACATGGTGCAGCAAGACCTGGCAATGCAACTGGACAAAGGAATAAAAACCCACAGCTCAAGAGTCTCAAGGAATGTGCTCAGGCATCAGCACTCACACAGAGCAGCTCCTGAGAGAGCAGGCCTTGGAGAAGACTGTCAGGGCAATGGAATTTGTATTGTCACACCGCACAGACCCAATCCCACACTGAAGTACACTTTTAATGGCAAGAGCTGGTAGCTGCTCTGCTGTCCTCAGGCAGGAGCATACCCATGCTCCGATGTCCCTGCAGCAGCCAGGCTGTGGAGGGAGGCTGCAGGAAACCTCTACACAGGCAGAAGGAAATAACTCGTGTCCTCTGAGGACGCAAGGAAGGTTAGTGAAATAAAAAGCATTTCAGAGGCTTTCATGTTTGAATATACTTAGGGAATTTTGTCCCACTTTTTGTGCTGTAGCATCACAAAGTGCTAAACCAGATGTGATTTATTAGGAACATCAGAATGATCTTCTACAGATCTGTGCCCAGGGAAATGGCATCTCTGCTGCTCAGGGGTGGTGTCAGTGTTGCTCTGCCGTACCCCATGGGGTTTCCACAGCAAAGCAAAGCTGTGACTCGGGTGAGAAGAAGGAACGCAGAGAGGGGCGCTCTGGCTCTGCTGGGCAATGACACCCCTGCTGCTACCCCACCCCCTCCTTGCACTCCACATCACCTTCCAGGTTACTGTATGTCATTCTTTGTCCTTGTACCCCCAAAGGAGCCATTCTGGCATCACAGCCACAAGCGATGAATTCATCATACAGGATCATCCTTACCATATTACCTTTCTACAGCAGCAGCAGTCTGAGCTGCTGGACTGGGTGTGCTGGCTCACTAAAGCACAGACATTTCAAAGGAAAAGTGGATATGAAAAAACATCCCTGAAACTGTGTTTCCATTCGGAAACCAGCCTGTGAGATACTCCTATGTTGCTGCATTAAGCTCCTGACCTAGCATCTGACTCGCATCACTAGATGAAAGGTACCTTTACAAATGGCAAAGAATCAGCCACTAATTTTCTATCAGTCAAAAAACACAGTAAGACATTTCCTCAGAACACTCTGCTATGAAACAAAACCCGTTCACTTGAAGCAGAAATCAGTGCATTGTACCTGAGCACTGAGGTAGGCCTACGAGTGACCAGTTACCACAGCCCAGCTGGGCAGCAGTGCTCTGGCACCGCAACAAGCTCACTTATTTTCAGCTGGGCGGTGGCTGCCTGGATCAATCGTTTATTGGCAAATAAACCGATGATCCAAATTCCTTCAGCTCTAGGAGTGCAAAACAGTTGTGAAAGAGCACGATGAAGTGCCGCACAAGCCAAGTGAGGCATCCAAGCTCCTCCCTGGGGTACAAGAGCGAGCTCCCACCCGCTCTGGGGCCTGCAGTACCTGTGAGGTTGGCCGGCTCCTGCGAGGGGCCGAGCTGGAGCCAACGCGGTGCCGCGGGGTCCCCGCACGTTCCTGCGGCCGCCCCGGCCTCGGGGTCATCCTCGGCCGCCTGCCAGGCCACGAGCGCGATGTCCACGTCGGCCCCGCAGCCCAGGGACGCGTCGCTGCTCACGCTCTCACCTGCGGCCACAAAGAGCACAGCCCTGGGCTCGCACCGGGCTCGCACTGCTGCAGCAGCACAGCACCCCAGGAGAGCAGCCTGGCTGTCTGCAAGCAGATCACAGCAGCGATCGCAGCGGCTGCAGCGGAGGAGAAACCTCCTGAGCACTCACTTTTCTCTCTGTCTCTGTAATATCCCTGCGGCTGCTGCAAGGCTGCTTTCAGATCTAAATCAGCAGTACTGCTGCTCCTCCGCATTAGCACCTGCCGAGGAAAAACTCACCTCAGCTTATTCAGCTTTGAGAACTACACCACATTCTAGCAAACTTCACACCCATGCAGCCATTAGAAATTAACCACAACCTGGTCAAGACACTCTCATGAATGTTCAGACTACCCAAGTGCTTGTCAATGTCTTTAGGAGAATATCAGGCTTTGCATTTCAATCTTTAGACCCCTTTTCACAGCCTCAGTTTTCACATCGACAAGCAGGATTTTTTACCTGTGCTTTTCAAACGCATCTGAAACAATTTGTTAAGGTATTAAAAAAACCCTTCAGCCTTCATATTTCGCAGAGATGATCAGGCTGAGTCATTTATTGTTCCAACTGTTCGTTCAAAAGCTGCCATTAAAAATGTATGAAGTTTGCCTGTGCTAATGTCAACTCACACTAACATCTGCCGTGCATGGCTGCTGACAGGAACCGTGCTGAAGAGGAGCATTTCCATCGCTACTTGAAACCATTAAACATTTATTCCTGTGTACTGTAGCTCTGTAATAGCTGTGAATTATTTATCTTTTAAAAGTTACGAACTTCTTGCTGATGTTTAACATTTTAAAAAAGAACCAGAGTCTAGTGCACGACTGGAACAGAGATACCCCAGCAGAAGCAGAGATGGGGAGACACAAACTGCTCACACCCAGCAGTGCAATAACCAGCTACAGCTCAGCTCCAGATTCCCTGCTAGAAATAGGATCAATCGCTTTTCACACTTCCTGGAGTTTCTAAATGCCAAAAGGCACCTGATTAGAAAGAAAACACTGCTAGGACCCTATCAGCAACGAGCTTCAGGTCTGTCTTACTTGCTCAGCTTCATGCTCCTTTGCATATCCCGTATTTTCCTGAACTGATTTGGAGTCTGAAGTTGAATTTCCAGCCTTTGTACCTAGAAGTTCCAGAAAGGAAACAAGAACTGTAAACATCTGCGGGACCCAAACACGCAGCAAGTCTCATGTAAATTTCAGCGATGTTTTCTCGTCTCATGTTTACAGTTAAGGGCAATACAACACTCAAATGGGATACAAGATGTTTTGAAAAGCCCTTCAGAAGCATAACATACTCACAGGAAAGGAACCGAACTCCAACTGCAGCTTGAACACACAAAATTTAAATGCAACTCAGGTGAGAAGAAGTCACAGAGTTACATACAAAATGTGCACACGTTCCAGGCTGCATTTTTGGCCTCCTTGCTTTACAAAAGGTCACATCCTGCATTCGTGGTCTCTAAACTTCTTAAAAACAGTTCTTCCAGCAACTTACCAACTCCGTAGTGACCAAGAAAATGAGACAAAAAACATTTTAGAGGAGAAGTGGAAACCAAAGTAAATAAGAGCAGCATTTGTGAGGCTGAACAAGGCTCAACACTTCTGCTTCACAAACACAGTACTGCCGTATTTTATTCAAATTACCTTGAAAAAAATCAGATGGAATCTGATCCGCAATATCTGAAGTGCTGCTGCTTCGAGTCAGCTGTTGCTCTTGGTCTGCAAATGAGCCCGAAGCTTCTGTTCCTTCCGAATTTTCCAGCTGTTGAGATTCTTCAACTTCTGTCGGTTTAATTACGACACAAAATACTTGCAGGAGCTGATACATTCATGTGTGAACTCCTTGCCCAAGAAAGCTCTATGAAAAAGTGACCCTCGCAAATATTTAAAACTCCCAAGGCAAAATTTTCAAGTTCTAATTTAAGTCCTACAAAAATACCCTCAGAAAAACCGTAAAGTTTAGAGAGAGATGCATGAGCAGGGTAAAAGGCCTAGAAAAGGACAGAAGTGACTCTGGGGGTGACAGGAAGGAGGGAGGAGGTCCCACGGACAAAGCCGGGTTCTCAGCGCTGGAGACCCCACCTGGCTCCTGTTCATTCTGGAAACACAAAGAACAGAGCAGAGGCAGCAAAACTCCCTTAAATGCAGCGTGGGGGGAAGGTGGCTGCGCTCCCTGAGCGCCTCCAGAAAGAGGGGCAGGGGGGAATAAAGAAAGACAAAAACCCAAAGTAAAAAAAAAGCTCTGAGCTATGTGTAACTTGGGTTTAGCTTGTGAGGACAAACCCAGCCAGGCAGCTCTTGGTTTGGTTGTACCTGCAAATGAGAAGCAAAGGGAGGATAGAGAGGCACTAAAATTCCAAAGAGAAAGTAAACTGACACGCTGGGGAAGGAGCAACAGGAACTCTTGATATTAGGGAGCAGCACAGCGCTTATAGAAATGCATTTCTCTTACCATTTTGGGAAAAAAGCCCACAAAAAACTAGTAGCACTCTGGTGTTTCCATCCAGCAGTGTGCAAGTTTTAATATTGTTTTACTACTTCATGAACACTGCAGGTGTTTCAGGAAGTTATCTCAGGAGGCACGTGCACTGAAACCAACATTTCTGGTATTTACTGACTTCAGCTGTCAGTGTCTTACAGAAAGCAATAAAATGAAGCATTCAATGCAATTCACTAAGTGGAACAATTTCAGCGCTCCCCCTAAGACAGCTGGAGATGGAAATGCACCAAAGATGTTCCACAGAGCAGGAATCCCTCAGGGGCCACAAAGCATCACACACCAAACTCTCCTTCTCCTGCTGCCGTAGCCAATGGCTCTGGGTCTCAGAGCCAGGACTCAGGGGTCACAAATCCCTCCCAGAGTGAAACCTGGGAATTTTCACTGTAGTTACTAGGCAGTATAGATCTAATTGTACTTGATGGCAATCTTCAGTATCAGCGTGAACAAAACCTGCTGTGCTTGCAGCGCTGCAAACATTCTGAGAAGAACCAACCAGACAGAAAGGGAACAGACAGAGAGCACTTTAAAAATATAATGAACATTGATATCAACGATGACTTTAAAGTACAGTACCTGACAGTCTGTGAGAGCAAGAAGTGTAAGAGATACCAGGGAAGAGAGAGCTCACAGTGTGAAGCAGAAGAGGTACACTTTTAGTAGCTGGCAAAGCCTCATAAAGATGGACACAGTTGCCGATAGACTGGCTTCGCTTAGCTTACAGGAAAAAAATAGAGCAATAATTACGTCAGGCAACAGAATGAAATATCGCAGTTCTGAGTGTCACAACACAACAAAACCCAGTGTTCTGGGGTAAAGCTTTACAACAGGAAGCCCAGGAGCTTCTCCCCGAGATATAAGTTAATACTGTGTTCACACCGAAAGGGAGATGATCAGGGGTTTCTGATCCACAGCAAGCGTGGAAGTGCCTTTAATGTGAACACACCCGAACAAGAAAGGCCCTGGATCAACACTTCCAGGTTCTCCCTACTGCTCTGGCAGGGTGCTAAGGAGGAAAACGCCGCAGCAGTTGAGAGAATCCTCCACTGGAGCACAAACAGGGCCGTGCTGAATTTAGAAATCCCACTCAGATTGAACTGACTCCAGTGCCCAAGTGCTCTGTGACCCGAGCTGGAGGCTGCAGCCACAAAGCACACCGAGTGTGCTCCCTCCCTGCAGCTCTCCGGCTAAGGGAGCAGGCAGGGAGCAGTGCAGCCCAGCAGCTCCTGCTCAGAGAAGGGGATTTCCACGGGAGCCTGCCCTGGTGAATCGGCACACGGAAACAGCTGCCATGGAACAGAGAGAGGCCAGGCTCGGGCTGCTGAAGTGCTTGAACAAACCAGGATCTGTTCCATGCCCGGGGTCTCAGTCACTGCCCCAGCACTCCTCACCCCAGTCTCCCTTCTCCTGCTCTCCACAACTAAACATGGCAGAAAAAACTCATCATGCCAAGAAAAAGAGAGCAAATGAAGCAACTATGAAAGGATAAAAGTGTTTATTAAATACACCTGCTGTATCAATACCTGTTACGTGCCTGACAGTAATAAATGCCTTCTTAGGAACCACTAGAAACAGCAATGTACTTCTCTAAGAAAACCCCCAAGGTGCACAGGTTTAACTGGCAATTCAACGTCCTGCAGCTGAAAGCTTCTGTACAGAACTGCCCAGAATACTTTAACTCTCCGAGTCACACTGGCCAAGACATCCACACACGGACACGCAGCCTCTCAGCTGGGCCAGTTAATAATTAAGTTGCTTTTGGCAGCAGCCACCCCTCAAGAGGCAGATTTAAAAGCCGAGTGTGACCGAGTGTCTGGGTACCAGAGCACTGAGCTGTGGTCTAACCTGTGGCTCTCTGACGGACGATATTTCTTGCTTTCTCCACTCCTGGGGCCCCAGAGGTTGTGGCACTTCTGAATCTCATCGGCTCCACAACTTCAGGATGACTTTTCCAGCTTAATGAGAAAGACCTTCCTACTACAGCTGTCTTCTGAGGCTCCAGAACACCACCTTAGGACAAAGAACACAAAATTTTCTGGCATTGGATGCTTTGGCACGTATTTTTTCTGAAGTGTGAATGGACTCAGACATGACAAATGTCAATACTTTAAACCACACAGATTAACTTTTACTGTTAATAAAAACCAACTGGTACTTCACCACGCCCATCAATTTCAAGGTGGCAGCTAAAATACCGTAAACTGGAAACTTTACTAAAAACACACGCAAAGGAATTTTCACAGAGTTGCCTGTGTCAGCCTAGAAACCACATTTCGTTTCTGCTTCCCAGAAAACACCGACTGCAGATGCAGACCCCAGCCTGCCAAACACCTCGAGCCCAGCTACCTCTCCTCCCCAGTGAAGGACGGCAGCGCACAAATCCAAAGTGCTTCACGTCTGATTAAACAGGTTCTAACACCAGATTAGGCAGTGTTCAATGTTAATTTTTAAGACTGAGCTTCAATATTTAACTGCCGCGATACAAAAAGCACTGAAGCACAAAGACTAACCTTTGCCTCTCTGCTTTTTTTCCTTCTGTTCACTGAGCTTGTCCAGGGGCAGGTTTGTCATCTCCACGCCGTACACGGTCCTGGCCAGCACGGCTGTCAGGGAGTCCATGATGTTGGCCCACTCGGTGATGAGCTCCTCCCAGTCCGTGAGGGCGGACAGGACACTGAGCAGCTCATCCCACAGCTCCCGAGAGATGTAAACGCTCAGGTTTGCTCGGATCCAAGCCACAATGAGGGTCTGAGGGAAGAGACACCGGGGGCAGCTCGGGCAGGTGTGGCAGGAGGAGCTCAGCACACCAAGCCCAGCCCACACACACTGACAGAGTCAGCTCCGAGCTGCACATCAGCACGGGCTCCTGGTGAGGCACAGCACTCCAAAAGCACTCCCAGAAATAACAGCGCTGAAGGCACTGAAGGAAATCTAGAAATATTTCAGGCTGTCTAAACGTTCTCTGGGAAACTGAAATAATACTCTGCAGGGTATTGAATGAATGAAGGGCTGTCCTACACCCACAGAGCAGCAGCAGTGACTGAGCTCTGGGGCAGCACCACACACCCAGCTACACCGCCCAGCCTGGATGTACAGCAGCAAGTATCAGTGTCTCTCTCACCCAGTGGGACTCAGTTTTGACTTGCCAGCTGCACTTTTAGGAGAACAGTTACTTGACTCTTACACTTTAGAGACACTCATTGAAAACATCCCACAGAGGCTGTGCCCGTCTGTGCTACCAGTTTGTAACAGAGCCCGACAAACAGAACACACCCAACTGCCCCTCTGCCAGGAACAGTTTACAAAATAATCACTAGCAAAACACGCCAAATCCCTCCTTCACAGTCACACAAGTGGGTTTCACAGTACTCAGCTGAAAGCGTGGGCAGCTGTGACAGAACAAACCCCCTCACTCACTCGGAACAGCAGCCCCGCCATGCTCTGAGCAAATGTGTCCTTTGGCTGGTTCTCTTTGGGCTTCTGCATCACAGCTTCGGTTATTCTGAGGAGTATCTGCAGCATCTGTTCCCTGACCCAAAACAAAACGAGATCCCTTAGTTGTACTTGCTCATTAATCCTGCAGCAAGCCTCATTTATTGAGAATGAGGCCACACTTCAGACATTACAGATCATGGGCAAAGTACCTTAGTTGGTACTGTGGACTCTAAAAGCTTTTTCTCTTAAATGAGGCTGGATTTATATCTTACCATGTCTTTCTGTTCATTGACAGCTCCATTATCATGCGCCTGAAGATGCTGAGAACGGCTTTGCAAGCATCCACTTGCTCCTTCAGCAACACAGGGACCTCAGTGCACGGCTCCAGCAGGAAAACATTCGCCGAGTTTGTCAGGAATACCTTCGACAGAGGCATTGACAGTCCATTTGCACAGTGTTAGGAATCAAAACAGGCAAGACTCACAGCAAAATACTCCTGCTCCTTTAGTTAAACCTTCCCCTTTCCTTAGAGCAGGTTTCGTGTTTTACCCATCACTTTGTTTTTCTGTGTTATTCCAGCAAGGAGCCAGGTGGCATCACAGGGGGCTCAGCAGGGGGTTTGTGGGTGTCTCTTGTGTTTGGGCAGGACAGAGGACATTCCTCCAGCCACTCATTTCCTGCCACCATAGGCTGAAACAGCCACCAGGATTCTCAGTGAACCAAGTTCAGCAAAAGTAAATGCATGGTTCTGATTAAATCCTGGTACTTACAGCAGGAAAACAAATTAACCTTCCGTGTCAGAATACGGGTATCTGGCTTTAAGACACGGTCACGTGGTTTAATGCACGCGTTTTAGAGCGCTACATGAAGTCCAAATTGTGCCTTATGACACCAATCCAGCCCTGGCAGTCCTTCTCCTCCACCCCAGAGCCTGTACCAGAATTCCTAGGGCGAGTCCCGTGAGCGGGCAGGCGCCAGGCGTGCCCCCCTCCCTCGCACCCAGCGCACCTGCAGCGCAGCCTGGGCACCCGCCTTCACATCCCTGTCCTCATCTTCCAGCACGCAGCCCCTGCTGACGGCGCTGGTGAACGAGTAGGTCCTGCCCCAGCTGGAGGAGCGCTTGTGGCCCGAGGGCTCCGAGGAAAGCTGCCAAACACAGCCCAGTTAGTGACAGGGCACCGAGGAACGCGTCCGTCCCGAAACAAACCCGCCCCTGAGGTCAACTGCAAAAATGAGGGAATTATCACGGCATACGATCCCTTCCACAGGGAACTCCTGGCTCTTATTTCCTAATTCCCAAACGTGGAATTTAACGGCTCACAGAAGTTTCAGGTGGTATGTTACCTAAAACATTTTACAGCACTTTTTGTAGTCACCGATCATAGCAACACTTGAATTTCAGTCTGGCGAAACTATAAATTCTCTACAAAATAAAGTAAAAACCTTGTAATTCTCACTGTTTTACAAATCAAACCTCTTCTTCAGTACTAGAAAACTTCCCTTTAAATAGTGTCACAACAGCGTCAAAGAACTTCTACTGATGGTTCGAAACAGGATATTAGAAGATGATGCACAGTGTGTATCTACACTTTAATTTCCTAGATTAACGGGTCCAGTTCCAAACATTTCATCCAGTACACACGAATTAATACATATTGTTGAATTTTTAAGTACCACCAGAAGGAAATAGTTCTCCAGCCTCAGGCCAGCAGACGGTCAATTTTAGCACTGCAGAACCCGTCAGTGTTTCTTCCACAAAGTTCCTGCTGTCACATTTATACGTGCAGGGAATAACCACAAACGATGTTTCTCAAACCAGCTGCAATCCTTCCCAGTTGAAGCGCTATGGACACTCGCTAACTATTTCAATTGCGAGTCCTTAAATAAAAGCGCTTTTTAACCTTTATTCCCCCCCAGTTTTAAATCGCTACTCCTGCACACAGCAAGGTGGGAAGCCCCACACTGCAGCGGACACAGCAAAGTAAGGAACAGGGATACCATACATGTTTACCGTCTGTTTGCACTGAGGAGTCTTCCAAGGCAACAACAGCGTCCTGGCTGTCCTCCTTCTTGTCGGGCTCTTCCATGAACACGGGTTTCTCCTGCAGTATCCACTTCTGATACACCTTAACCACCTTCCGTGTTGCTGATATATCGGAAGGCGGCAACAGAAAAGCCTGAAATGGCAAGTTCACTGATGTCACTCCACCCAGGACACGGAGGTGGTGCACTCAAACCCACACCCCACCACCCACACTGCCCTCTGAAGCAGCGAGCTTCAGTTCCCACAACAACTCCTTTATCTGATGGTTAAACCGGACCTGGGAAGGAGCCCAACCAAAGGGGCTGCAGCTGTGACCAGCACCACGTTTGCCGGGTTACCAAAGCCCCAGGGCGTCTCTCACAAGCGTTCCCTTGGGAAATAAAACCCCGGCAGCGAGCGGCCACGGGCACGGACCTGCCGGAACACCTCGTTGACAAAGTTGACGTATCCCCGCGTGGAGAGGAGGATCCTCTGCACCATCTCGTAGACGCTGCGGTGCTGCTCGTCGATGCTGCAGAGGCTGGAGCTGCTGAGCCTCCTGTCGGACAGGGTGCTGCTGTTGGAGTGGCTGCGCTCCTGCTCGCCCGCGGGCACCGTGCCGCCCTCCAGCTCGGCGCTCTTCTCCTGGCTCCCGCCTGCCGTCTGCGGGGTACAGCACACACACACCCCGTCAGAAAGTCCCTTTGCTTTGGGGAAAGGATGGATCGTAGCACATTGTTGTGCCCAACACCCTTTTGCCAGGTTTTGCTCTGGCACTGCGAGTATTCTGCAGCCTCTCAAACCGTGCCCCTTCTCTGCTGAGCCCGCAGCTGACACTCACCCATGGCTCTAGACACAATGCAAGCTGACACTGAATCGAAATTCTTAACAGGAAGCTGAGGAGTCTCTCAAAAGCATCGATTGATAAAATTCATTGTGAGGCATCTAATCCTAGAGAAGTCTCAGCCAGGAGTTTGTAAATGAAATATTTCTCTAATATCTCATTGTAAACAGCTGCTCTGACTGACAGGAAAACAAAGCAGCCTTTGATGTTGCTGGGAAATGGTCCATGGAACCACCAAGTACAACAGTTTACAGAGTAAATTCCAGAAGTCTAAATATAATAGTGCTGAAGCTGGAAATGCAACAAGTTATGAAGAGGAAAAAAAAAATCTTCCAGTGAATTACTGAAGGGTTTTCCTTGGAGATTCCCTCCTCCATCAAAGATAAAGGAAATCAAATAAGCAGCTATATCATTTATTCACTATGAGGTAGCATCTCTTCATGCTTCAGCTGTCAGCACAGTGAGATCACTTGCACAGTCAGCACGTACGCAACAAGAGAGGTAAACTTTAAAGCCCACCTGAATAATTTTAGGGAGCATTTCTCCTCCATTTTTTGTATTCTGAACAGCAGTTAAATACTTCTTTTCGAGGAAGAAGGTAACGAGCCACTTGATAAAAACCACTCGAGCTGCCATGTAGGGGATCTTTGTGCAGTAGACACTTTCGTTGTTGCGCGTTGCAGTGACATACACTGGCCTCGGCCTGATATCGGGGATGTCTGGGGGGACAGAAAGGAACAGAGAAACACAGTGGAATCTCAGCAACTGCTTCCCAACTCTGGTTAAATGCACTGAACACACCACCCAAGAAGTAACAGGTGCAATGACAGACTGTTTTTATTGCATTAACGCTTGTATCCTACCCTAAGTTTTATCACTCCTCAGGACAACGTAACAGCACAGATCTTGCCTGAGGTTATCGTTTGCAGCACTCAAAACGAAGGAAAGCAAAAGAGGAGGGCTGCAGAGGGAAGGGCCAAAGCTGAAACAAAGAACCACTCCTGCTGCAACACCAGTTAATTTTACATGAAACCAGGGAGGAAAAACTCCTCGCCCCACAGAGCTGCAGTGACACACCAGCAGGTGCAGGAGCAGGCTCTGCCTTTTCCTACTTCAGAGGCAAAGCCCACTACTTACCAAGCACAGGTTTGTAGAGGTTGGTTAGCTTTGTGAAAGACGGGAACAAGTGAGGAAGGTAGTATTTTCTGAACAAAGTAAAGAGAAACTTAAACCCAGTGTCTTGGTTCTCCTTGTTCTTCCACTCCAAGCTTGCAGCCTTTGTCGGGAGTTTAGGAGAAACAAAGGAAAAGCTTTAAGTTAATGTGTTACACTGACAATTGTTTCGCTCCCAACACAAAAAACCAAGAAACTACACTTTGGCAAGAGATGAAAAACTAGCAGAGCCCCAAACCCACCTTCACAAACTGCAGTAAGAACATCAAGAGTAAAGCAGCACCCCAAAGACAGCAAGCTCAGTGGAAGCCAGTGTGTTTGTGCTGCTCTAAGCAGGGAAGGACAGGAACTGTCATATTCTGCTCTCAGGAGATTTGCTTCTTACAGGTACCTTTTGGCAAAGTTACTTCGAGCTATGCTTTTATCACACACATTTTCTTCATCAGAATAAACACAAATAAACAAACACTGGAACCACTGTGCAATGGGATTTATAGTGTAAGCAGGTTTGTTTAGATCCCAAACATGTAAAAAGAATATAAAAAGAAGAGTGAAATCTTGTTCTTAACTGAAGTGTTGTGAGACTCTGATATGTAAAACAAAGGGTGCTGTGGAGGAAGCTGATAATTTCGTACAGCCACTTTTAAAAATAAAGCATTTATTCAAGATGACAAAACCCCTTCCAAACACTATTTCGGTCTTGCCTTTTCATACTAAAAAGTGTATCTCAAAGTATTTAATTAGAATTTATCTTTTTTTAATACCAAGCTCTTTAATGTTCATTGTCTACACAGCTTCCACTTTATTTCAAATGTTGCTTAATTTGTACTTTTTAAATATACACATTATCTTAATTTATTTCCTGCACAGATTCATCTGATCTACTTCTAATTAAATTTTATGTACATGTTACTCGCATCCTTTTAAAAACATCTCAGAAGCCATCTCTCTCTCTATCTCCTCCTCCAGTGGCCCTTTACATTTCTTTTCATCTAGGTATGTGTCCAAAGAGAACAAATTGAATCTTTACCCCGCATCAATTCTCTAAATGCAACCACAAGCACATAAAATAATCCATTATTCTGCAAGTTTGGAATACACGTTCATTAACGCTTATCACAAAAATGTGACCAACTTCTTATTTTCACCAAAAATGGCAGGAGGAAATACCTTTGGGATGATTTTCCATTTAAAAACAAGAGTAAAAAAATGTGCTGGAGAAGGGTACACCCAGCTGCACACAGATACAGTGCAGGTTTAATTTTCCACCACAAGTGCACCCTCCAAATACGCACAGTTACAAACGTACATCCTCCTCACCTGAATTACCATATATTTCAACAGGAGCTGCAGGAAATAGCAGGTTTGGTCTTCTGCAATTTTCTCTCCAGAGACAGCTGGCAAAAGCGGCGTTATTTCTTCTGGAGAAATCTTGGCTAAAATCAAATATTTCAATCATATCACACATGAAAGCAGCGAAACAGAAGATATTTTCTATAAAAGATTGATTTGAAAGTGCCCATCAGTGCACTACCAAGGTGCACGTCCAGCAGCTGCTCGGATGCCCAAAATCCTGGCACACCCCGTCGAGGATGGCACCAGATTCCCGGTGGCTCGGAAGGGCTGGCACCCAACAAGGTGGAAGCCTCCAGCCCAGCTCAGGGGGCAGCGAAGGGCTCCCAGCGCCGCATACAAGCTCAAGCCACCCAACAAACAGCAAACCCCGAGCGCTCAGGGGCACGGGACGGGGCAGCTCCGGAGCCGCGGCAGCCGGACCAGCTGCGGACAGCTTGGGACCCCTGCGAGGGACACCCCAGCCCCCGGGAGGGGCACGGCCCCGGCCCCCAGCCCAGCTCACCGTCGGGCACGGCCGGAGGGCTGACCAGGCTCTCCAGGGTGCAGGGCCCGCGCGATGACGGCAGCGGGGGGAAGCCGGGCACCAGGCAGGCGAACATCAGGATCTGCTCCTCGGCGCAGTTGGTCTGCAGCGCTTGGAGCCACAGCAGGAACAGGCGGATTCCTTCGCACCTGAGCTGCGAGGGCGCGCATTTGGGGGAAAAGGCACCCAAACAGCTCCGTAAGCACGGGAATGTGGGTAAAGAGCTCACAACAGGCAGGGAGAGTGCTTTCATCCCAGCTAGGTGCTGGAAAGTCTCGCTATCACGCCAAGGGTATTCACATTATTAATGTAATCCTAGCTTTAATGCCAGAGAGAGCTGGAAAAATCAGATGTTAAGCATTATCTATTAATAACTTCTCCAGGTAACTCTACAGAGGTCATCAGAGCAGCAAAATGACTGAAAACAAATATTAAAATGATCTAGGATCACAATAATAACACTTTAATTAAAAGCAGAGTAAGAAAAAATTACAAAGCCTAACAATCTGAAAAACACTGATACGGGAAAGTTGCAAAGTAATATACTTCATAGGAATTAAAGTGGAAAGGAACATGAGAACATCAAAGCAATACCTTGAGAGAATTTCCAGTGTGCAAAAGCTTCTTCAGAATCGACCCTGGATTAGGAAAATTAAGTAGACACTATCAGACACTTCCCACCACAATGTTTTCAAAAATACTCCATGAAAGGCTACTTTAATGCCATTTACTCTGGGGCCACTGGCACTGGGCTTTAATACAACTGTGGGGGGAAAACCCCAACTGAATCTAGTTACAGTCACCACCACCCAAGAGTAATTGTGACGTATCTTTCCCGTGAGCTGCTGTGGGCTTTGTCAGAGGACCGTGTCTCAAATTATTTTCATTAATAGCAAGATCTGTGAATTGTGTACACTCCTAAAGATCTCACCATTTCACAGGATTGAATGGAAATTATTACCATACATAGGAAACACGTATTAATGCATATGAACATCAAGTGGAAGGAAATCACAAGGCAGAGCTGTAAATAAATGCTCTGCCAAATTGTGTACATCAGTTTCCGACACAGATAAAAAATTATCCCACTATGACCACTCAGGAGAAGCATAAAGAATATATCAGCCACAAAGCGACTGACTGGAACCAATCTGGCCGGGACGAGCTCAGCTGAACCGTTATGAAGTGGCCAGGCAGATGTCTCCTCTTATTTTAGTCAGTGCCGAGTGGAAATGTGACAACAGCCCTTCCCTCGACCTTCAGCTTCCACTCATTGTTCTTCTGCAAGAGCAATTCCTTGTCCTGATGACAAACGCGGCAGCCGGTCGGGCACTGCTGCAAATCAACCCCAGCCACGACAACAAAGTCCTCCTTGGAAGGCAGAGAGGCCCCCAGAAGATTTTAATAGGCAGCATAAAAACCCATTGGGAGCACATTGGTGGCATTCAGAAGCAGAATTTTAAAAGCAGCAACAAACCCAGGACATTTGATTAGAGGAAATTATCGAATTAAACCACTTCACTGGATTTCAAGGTGTTCTGACCATCCAAGAGTGCTCTCTGCCAGACTCCTCCTGTTCCTTCCCTTCTTTCAGAAGCTCCAACACCACCGGAGCTTGGGGAAAGAGCAGTCGGTCTCGGCCTGAGGAAGCCACCCATGGCTGTCTTGCATCTCTCGTGGCCAAGGCCATATTCTAACAGGATGCTGAGAAAACCCTCCATTTCACGAGAATCTGGGAAAGGCAGCTGGGGCCAAACTTGCACAAATGCCACATATTCATAATTCCACTCAAAAATCACTCCTTAAAAGAAAAAGTGATCCAAAAGAGCTACTAAAAGTTTATACTTTTTGTTTGAAACCATTTCTTCTTACCTATACTGCGAAAATGCCATCGATAAAAAATCCTCTCAGGCAGTAGCTGCAATATTTTCTGCAGGAAACAAAACCAGTCAGATTTCCCATAATAAAATTGGCTCATTGGAGGATACAGAGAAACAAACACACGAGACACAAACAAAATGGGAATATACACACAGAGGGCACAACAGGAAAGCAAACACCTATCACGGCAAGGACTCCTGTCCGCTGCTTCACTCCAGCTGTGGAGAAGGACACTCGGAGTGCCCCTGAACGATCACCACGGGACAGATGTGAAGCCCTTTCCTTTGCCCCTGCCCAGCAGACCCCTGGCACTGTGGAACACCCCCATCCTCCCGGCGAGGGGCTCGCACGTTCCCGAGCAGCTCCCCGGGGCTGACGCTTCCCACGGTGCCCGTCACGGCTCCCGCTGCCTCTCAGGTCTGCGTGTCCCTGGCCGAGGCACAGGGAACGGAGGGGCAGCTCCTGTCCCTCAGAGCTCCTCTCTGTACCTGGGCTCGCAGCTGCTTGCCACAAACTCTCCAAATCACACAGAGCCACGGTGATTGAATCCCCAGCACTCGGTGAACGATCCCCCGCCTGCCTCTGGAGCTCTGGGCTGATCCTACCAGGGAGAGGCCCTGGTCAAAGCCATTCCCCTGCTACGCTACAGGGCAGCCACAGAGTGATTGCTGCATGTGCCTAAGTGCTTTCCTGAACGGAGTCTTATCTTAGTAGCAAAGAACACTTGGGGCTTCCAAACGGTCCCTTTGTCAGTTCAGTGGATGGATGGGAATGCTATTAAATAAGCCGGATAACTTAGAACTATTGGGGGCATCTGACTCGGGTAAATATGGCTTTTAAAGGGACTTTAACAGGCTCTGGGACACCTTTTTCTTTTTAAACTGCTGCCAGCAGTTTAAACTAGGGCTTGGCAGCAGCACAGGACGGCTCACCTACTGCTGCTCTGCCTTGCCAAGGTCTGTGAGCGCAGACAGGGCTTCGCACAGGCTCCACAGGAAAACACGTCTGCATCTCACAGCTTTTCAGCCATCGAAACAAGGAAGGAGGAAGGTATATTTAAATGGGAAACTAGTTTTAAACATTTCCATTTGGAGATCAAATGAAATTAAACAATGTTATAAATGACTGACAGCCAGGGCTCCTTGCAATTACCAAACACGATCACTGGCACGGATTTCTGCACAACAAAGCACCAGTAAGTTCTCAGCAATACCACATGCAGGATGCAAACGGATGAGGAGTCACTTAAGCAACAGTGACCCGTTTGGGGCTGTTTTGCACACAGAAGCTCACAGGAGGAAAGAGCATCACGGCCCAGAAAGCAACTGGCACTGTGGGCCACCCTTGGGAGCGGGGTGAGAGGAGCCAGCACTGCTGCCAGGGCGTGTGCTTGGGACACGGAGCAGGACAGAGCTCTCGTTTCTGACAGTGAAGGGCTTCGGGGATTGTCTACAACCCCCAAAATAGCCTTTGGGAAATGTTCCTTTCTCCGTGGCAGAAGATGGAAGTCGTGACAAGTTCACGGACACAGGGAGCCAGACCTCGGGTCACAGACAGGCTGGTCCTCCTGCACGCCTTCACCACTGCATGTGCTCCCCACACAGCATTCAGCACTTCCAAAAGGTTAACCAGAATAAAAACATAAACCAGGCACCTCCCTTCCACATTCCTTGTATTTCCTTTCAGTGTCACTCCCCCAGCTCTCTCCCCAGAACACCATGGCAGCAGGACCCAGCAGCACAGGGTCCAGAGGTCGAGCTCCCTGTCCGTGGGCAGCTGGAATGCTTGGGATGAAGGATCTGACTGGCTAAAAATGAGGCCACGACTCACAGTGGGGCTTTACCTATTAGTTAAGCACCAGGTTTCTGCCAATCACATTGCAGGATCCACGGACAAAGAGTTATCATTATCCATCTAAACATCAGAACACTGGCAACCCAACACTCCTCCGGACTACCTCTGACATCAATCGTTACTGAACTTGGCAAACAGGGCAGAAAGGAGCTCTAAGCTAACCCAGGAACTCTGCAAGGGAGCTGGGTGTGTGCCCAGGCTCACCACAAGCCGTGTGCCCAAGGAGAAACTCCAGGAAACAGAACCCTACAGCAAACCAGCAACAGAAACTGGGCTGGGTTCAGGTGTAACACAACACGCTGCAGGGACGAAGCCTCACATGCTGGCACATTCACCCCGGAAAACCAGACAAAACCACACGTGTTTTGCTCCCATTGCTTCAGTCTGTTACACAGTTCCACCTAAATTTGAACATCAAGTTCCCTTCCAGAAAGTGAGCAGCGACAAGCTGTGAGCTGCGTGGGCTGGTAACGTGCAAAGCCCCACAAAAAAGACCCATTTGAAGAAGAATTTGGTAACAACCTTCACAGCCAAGTGCTGGTGAGCTCTGGGTTGTACCCAGAGGAAACCAGGAAAACAAATGCTGCTGCAGAGTTCAACAAGGAGCAGGAAAAGCAAGCCTAAACTCTAGACCACACAAAACTGGGGGGGCTGGGGCAGAAAACAACACGCTCACTGTTCTTTTCTCTTCACAAAACAGAACCCAACAGCCTCGCCAGGTGACCGAATCAAAACAATTCAAGGGGTCAAACCACCAGTAAGAGGACAGAAGTTCTTATCTGAGGAGAGCTCCCATATCCCAAAGTCTTTTCACACGGCAAAAATGCAGACACTTAAGCCATTTCCCTTGTGTTCTCCTTTTCAGCATCTCAAAGCCAGGAGAACAATAAATATACATGTATTTGGACAAAATGAAAAGACCTGACTAATGGCCTGCACGTCCTAGCCCACAGCAAGAAGGGATTTTAAAGAGGTAAGCTGTGTCCTGCTCTGTCCTAGCCCACAGCAAGAAGGGATTTTAAAGAGGTAAGCTGTGTCCTGCTCCTGTGCTGCAGGCAGCTCAGCTCTGCAGCAGAGCAGGGTCTCCCAAACAGGGTGAACGCAGAGCCCACCTTCGCTGCTGCAGTGCAGCAATAAATCACCCAGGTTCAGAGTGCACACCACTAAATAAAGCTCCCCGAAGGTCACGAGTTAAGGCCAGGCCCAGCAGCACAACCTCAGGTGGTGATTTCTGCCCCAGCAGCGCAGTCCCTGCGCTGAGGTGGTGCTGCAGTGTGCCACCAGACAGCACAAGTCCTGACCAAGCTCCAGCTGCTCCCCTCGCTACTTCACGCTTCCTACTTCACGCTTCCAGCAGCATTCGGCACACCCTCCCCACCCCTGGTGCTCGAAAGAACGTGCACTGCTGCTGCTATAAAGCAAATGACAGCTTCTTCCCCTCCAGCCTCGGCTGGCAGCCGCGCCGCTGTGAATCCGAGCTGGCTATTGACATCTTGTTCCTAGTTCCACGCTACACTAATAAGAAATATTTTAAGAAACCCCACAGTGCGAAATCATATTGCTTTTTCAGAAAACACATAGATCTATTTAATGCTTAGTGCTTTGCTGCATCTATATGGTAATCCATTATAGCACACTTGAAATAGAAATTAGGTATTACTACTGATCAACACATCAGGGTATCTGTCAGTTCCTTTAACTGATTATCCATAGTTCTTTTTCGTTTGGACTTCCTGCATGACTAGGAATAATGCTCAGTTTAAATCTTAGTTTACACAGGATGCTGCTTTCGGAAAGCTGCATCTCTCTCTTTCATCAAAGCAAAATAAAACCTGCCAAGGTTTGTATCTCGACAGACCCACTCGGACTTAACCAAAACTGCTATTTCTTTTAAAAAGCCTCATGTGACAATACAAATTTTCCAGCTCCTATCTACAGACTCAGGTGAGCCAAGAGGCCAGTGGAGTCAGCATGCCTGCTGCAGTTCAATCTCAACTAAGGGACACTCCATTTATTGCACTAATAAATTATTTACAGTTATTTGTTGAGGGAAAACGTCTGCCCAAAGCACACAGGGCACTTACCACCACGCCAGGCATAACAAGAAATGGTAAGATCTCTGAAGTCAAATATGTGAAACATACAGCTAGAATTTGCCACAGAATGCTGTAAGAATAGCAGCAATGTTATTGGAATTACAGCAGAACGAACCGTAAATGGTTCAAAAAGTCATCTTCTACGGTAGAAAAGTACAGCTTTAAGCACTTTCACTGTTATAAACAAAAAAGCCCCTCTGTTACTCTACTGAGCCTGAGACTCAGTGTCCACCTCTGTACCAGGCTCAAGAAACCACAAAGTCCACACAAAACACGGACTTTGGGAAGCTTTTCTGCATCTGACAAATTCTGAGCACAGAACATTTCATCCAGTGAATGTGTTACGTCAGTGGAATGAATTTTATGACGCCATCAGCACAACAGATGTGCCTGTTCTTAACTAACAAAGAAAAACTACAGAGAATGGGAAGAAACTAATCTATCTATTACATCAAAACCATCAATCTGCTTTTAGCTCATCAGAGATTAAAAATCACAATGTCAGAGGAATCAGCACCTGATGCTGCCAGAGAAAACCCACAGATTTATTATAAAAAAAAACCCCACCACCCCAAACTTTCACAGCCAAATGATGGCACAGTGCTGTTATTGGACCCAGAAAAAGGACATAAATGCAGTGCACTTTCCGGGAGGTCCCTGACACACAGGGCTTGGAGCTGCCCTCAAACCCCAGGGAACACGGACACCAGGAACAACAGGAACCTGTTCTGCAAATGCACTGCCAACAGACAGACCCGAGCCCTGGCAGGAAAAAACTGTGCCTCACATAATTTACGGCTTTTAGCTGAAACAGGGAAAAGCAACAGTACAGCTGCAGTATCAGTTCACAAATATCTATGTGAGAAAAGACAAGGCCAAAGCCCCTTACAGAGTTACACTCAGACATTTTGCAGTATTAATTGCAGCAATTGACCCTTCACATTCCTCTCTCCTGGTTAACATTTGAGTAAGGTGTTATTTGACGTTGTGGCTGAATTGCCAAGCTGTGTAGCTGATGTGTGAAACCAAAACTTCCCTAAATGACTACCAAGCCAAGTCAGTTTCCAAGGATTCGTGGGAAAAGCCTCTGCTGCCCAATGCACACACTAGGTGTCACTCCACAACAGCAGCACACTCCCACCAAACCTCCAGGAAAGGCAAAGGCCCTTCCCTCATAAATATCTTTATTGATTTTTAAGCTGTTAACCCTCAGCACCGGGACTCGGGATTCGTTAATCCTAAGTGACTACCTAATTAGCTAATTAGAAGAAAACACAGCAGCCCCCTGGCTCACGCTGACCCCAGAATAAACATGCAAAGCTTAACAATCCATGAGTTTTGTTTCCTACGGCTCAGAGTATGAATGTTTCATCATCTGGCATTTCTGTTTCCCTGTGGAAATCCACAGTGTGGGTTTTTCCTCCCTCACACAGCAAGTTCTCCCAGTGTTTTTAGGGAGTATTAAGGGGTGGTTACCAGCCACCCTTTCCAAGCCCTGGGAATGCACAGTTATTCCCTCTCCCCAGGTGAGTAAGCATCATCTATTTCCCATTCACTGGCACAGGAATTTCACTCCTTATCCATTCCTTCTCGGCTGGGCTGGGGACCGAGGAGGAGGAGGAGGAAGAGTTCGTCCTGCCCCAGACAGCCCTGGCAGATTTATCAGCTCGTGTTCTCTGACACTGCCTCGGGCACAATCCTACAGCAGACCGCTACTAATGTCATAAGGAGCAGAAAGCACAGCTCGGATTTCAGCGTGAAAACGCGGTCTCATAGAGGGGGAACGAGGGACAGGAGAAAAAGGGAGACATCGAAGTGACAATTTGAGAGCACAAAACCCCGGCATTCCACGCCGTCGTTTCCATGGCCATTTTTCCCACCACAGGCACATTAGGCTAAACAGCATCATTCTTCCTGCCATTACAAACTCCATTCCAACTACAAACTACTCATCAATGCAAAACCATTAAGGGGTCTTTCAGAGGGAGTGAGAGGAGCTGAGAACAATTAAGCTTTGTTTTAACTTCGATTTCTAGAGCCTTATTAAAAGTTTGAGGGCTTTTTCCTAAAAAAACACACTCCCCCCCAAAAAAAACCAACCCACCAAAAAAACCCCAAATATAAAAAAAAGATGACATTTCTATGATGCAATACTCAAGTAAAAAGTAGTCGGAGTAACAGAGGAAGAACTATAAAGAAAAGAGAAATAGAAATAAATCAGTAGGTGATATGCGTGTGTTCAACCTTAAGAGCGAAATCTGGCCAATTATTTACCTAATAACTGTCACAAAATTATAAATAAAGGTGCCAGTGCTCTCTGACTAGAGACAGGCAGAGCTTATGCTAAGAATTTCAGTGTGCACCATAAGAACATTTTTATGTGTCGGGCTTTCATCTGGCCCAGTGATATTTTCTCACATCCAAATACATTTGGGCAATAACTCCAATCGAAGAGGTACCTTCGAAAATGCTCCATCCTGGACTATTCTCGTTTAAATTAAAGCAATCCTCACCTGATTATGCAAAAGGTAACCAGGTGACATTTCCTCCCCATGCACTGCCAGTGCTCAGATGGTCAGTGCTGGGAGGGAGGGAAGGATAAGCTTCCGCAAGCGAAGGATGTTATACTGAATTTTAAAAAAACCAAAATTAGCATTTCACACAGTCAGATCAAACCAATGTGCAGGATCTGCCAGCTCCTGTCCTTCCATTCCCTTGTGAGACCAAGCAGTGCCATCCTTCCAGGTGCCTCCAGGCGAGGGGAGCAGAGCCCAGCCTCTGCTGCGACACGTCCAGAACAGACAAACACCCGACTTCTCACCGACAGAGAGGAGGGGAGCAGCACTGCCCTTCTGAACCGGCCACCAGAAATCACAGCAGCAAACCCTCGCTTAGTTAAAACACAACAGAAACAGCAGAACGCAGGCTTTTGGAAAGCTTTAGCCCAACAGAGTCAATGCCACTGACTGCAGCAGTAATCCCGAACTCCAGCGAAACCCCCGCCGTGTTTTCAGAGCATCGACCCCCAGGTCCTCAGCACAGAGGTGTTCCTGCTGCATTTCCAAGGCATTTTGATAACATCTCTTCACTCAGCACATTCCTATAACCAACATTCTCCCTGCATGATAAAACTGCTGTACCTGAAAGCCTCCAGCCCCATTCACCTCGTGCCACTGTGGCTGACGCCTGGTCTCAGCCCTCCCTGCACAGCTCTAAGCACAGAACGACAACGACATTTAAAACACAAACTCATTTTCATGCCACGGAAAACTTACTTCAAAAAGGAAGAGGATGGAGTCCAGCTCCTCCCTTTGTGATTTATTCCCTGCAAGACACAAAACAACGTTGCTTGCCAGAAACATACGATAAAAGACGGCAAAATGAGGCTGTTGTTGTTCAGCTGGAGTCAAAGATGCCACGCTCAGTTTATTTTTTGTCTTTATCTAATACCCCAAGAGCGAGCTGTGCCCGGCTGTGGTGCCCCTCTCTGCTCTGGCCGTGTCTCAGCCGAGCAGAGGGAGCTGCAGGAGCCCAGAGCAAGGTGAGGGGACACGAGTGTAAAATGCTGAAAGGACCTCGGAGATCTGATCAGCTGCTGCTCCCATTTCAGAGAGCGATTTTCCCTGCTTGTCTCCCCCCACTACCATAAAATTAAAGTGATTAACACCAACCCTGTACTGCACGAAGCTATTACTGTAAATACAGATAACTGAGGACTAGACAATCACTGGACAGGCTCTGATGGAATGCTCCGGAGTGCAGTTACGGAACGCTGACCAGCAGCTGCTGGAAAAACTCTAAAACTCACCTTTTTGTTTCAAGCTATTTTCCAGTGTTATGAAGTTTTCATAGAATATAAAAAAAATCTGAGAATAATTGTTGTCAAAAAATTGCTTCAGGTCGCTTCCATCCACAATATCTGAAAAGAGGAACAAACAGAGCAATTACACAAGAGCAGAAAGACAAGAATTTCAGGCATTCTGCAAATTTAGCATTAGAGAACGAAATAAATGCAATACGAAACTATTTCAGTGACTTTGCTGAGCATTCTGTACTAAACTGCGGGTCCATCCTTGCAAGTGAACAGGAGTTTCACTGAATTTATGAGAGTCTGCAGTGGGGCTCTGGTTCATTTACTTTCCCGTAATTAAAAAAAAAAAAAAAAAAAAAAGAGTCTTAGCTGTAGAACCAAACGGGCTCTGTACCACCAAAACAAGCAGGTACTGCCAGAGAAAAAACACCAGCAAAGGTTTTCGGATGCAGATTCAGCTCTTACGTTCATCTGGCAAGCAGATCAAACCAGAAAACAGCACATTCCCAGTTCATTTCTTAGAATAATGGCAACCCAAGCACGCATCACTCTCCTAAGTGCTAACTTGGGTCTGAAATTTTAAATAAGTTTATTTTCCACGGAGAAAAAGGTCCAATGTTTTCTAAGCCTGACAATTGCCAAACACACGTTAATTTCCTCCCTTTGGTCTTCACTGAAAGTGATTTGGTCCAGGAACGATAGGTGATCTCACCCAGAAGAGGGTGGAGGGCAGAAATTAACTTCACATCTGCTCACTGAGACCTCACCTTGCAAGAAACCCATTCATTACCCAAAATAAAGCTGATTCCGGCAAGAAGGCCCAATAATATCCCACGACTACAGAAGACAGAATAACTTTAGCCCCGGGCAATCTGATTTTTATTTAAATTAACACCTTTCCTGCAGTAAGGCTTTGCTTGGCTGCTTGCACTATGGAAACAATTAGCGCAGGGAAACTCTTTAACGTGATATTTGTTTCCTACAAACTACTGGTCTTGAATTTGCAAGCTAAGTGCAATTATTCCTCTCCATGAATGCGTCCTGTTAAACACAACTCCGGGGGAAAACAAGGCTTTCATTTACAGGGATTTCATACGAGGGAGTGAGGTCATTAAAATCTAAACAAAAAGGAAACTTTCCCTCTAAATTGCGAAGGGAGGAGAAAGGAACTGCCTCACCAAGAAAGTAAATCCTCCTTTTCTCTAAATGTGGCATCTCGGTGGTGACTCACGGGTGAGTGCGATGTGAGCTGCATCCCTACAGCCACGGCCCCTTCTCACAGATGTGTTTCGCTCCTGGCAGGACACAGCTTCTCCAGTGGCAAACACCACGGAAAGTTTCCTGCGCTGTTCATCACTCGAGGTAGCGAGACAAAGCCCTGACTTTGGGGAAATGCACTGACTGAAGGAGCACCTATAAGCACCCAAGGCTTGGGTGGTGCTGAAGTGCGGGAATTCGGGTTTATTTCTGTATTTACCTACACACAGCTCTCAGGTTACCGCGGCTGCACACAGGCACCCAGCACTCACAGCTCAGGCAAGCACCGGCAGCCGCCCCAAACCCGTGTCCTTCACCCCGTTCCCAAACAGGACAAGCTCACGGTGCCAGGTAACACCTGACAGCACCTGCAGCAACACCCAGGAAAGAGCGAGGCTTTCACGAGGCTCACATCCTACTTCTTCTGCACAAACACGACTTGTTGGCTCACTGGATAACTGGCAGCTACACTGACTTGCCTCACTGCTTAAACCTAAAATTCAGAGTAACAAACTGCTCGGGTACCACTTAGTAACAGCGTGAGTCTGTTGCCAAGCTCTCATTGCTCTTCCTCATATTAAAAAAGAAAAATCCAGAGGGGACAATAAGCGTGTCCTGAGCACACGGCCTTGCCTTTTATTTTCCTGTTAAGTGCCAAATGTTATCACAGTCACCCGTTAGAAATCATCCCTTAATTCCCTGAACTTCCCAAGTCACTTGACACCTTGTGCTATTTTTTCAAAGTTCTCTTAATCCTCAGGTACTTGCAGAATTAAAGCAGATGAAGAGAATTTCGCAGCCACGCCCTGGTTAACGATAAACTTTTACGGCCAGCCCCACCCCAGAAATAATGTGTAATTCTTACTTATCTTCAAAAAAAGTATGTCAGCACGAACCAGGCCGTTACCCAAAACACCCCTCCAACCGGAACAACTTCCAAAATGACATTAACACCTCTGACTTCACGCCAGCCCCACGGAACAACACCGGCTCTGAATTCAGCAGGAAGTCCCCACACATCCCCTTCTGACTGTCTCTAAATGAAAGTTTCCACCAAGCCAGCATCACTCCTGCAGCTGTACACAACTGCGAGGCCGAGGAGTGCCAGGACTGAAACCCCCCTACTCTCCTTTGTTACCCCATTTCTGATCGAGGCAGTTCCACGAAGAGCATGGGCTTCCCTAATGGATAAGTTTTAAAGACAAAGATTGAGGATTGCACTGGGCAACCTCACACATTTCATATTTAAACTTAACTCTGTGTGTCTCCCATGTATTGATTTGAGCAGTGGGCATTCCCAGCATGCCCACTGCTCAAGAGAGAAAAGCCTGGAAGCACTGGACAAAGCAGCCTCCCACATCTGTTAGCAGCAGTACTCCTGACACCCGAATATTTCAACTGGGCCCGAGGAGAAAACACTATTGAAAGAGATGTTTCAATTAAAAAAAGAATGTTTTTACCCAACAACAGCCACAGAAAAAATTCTTAAGGCGCAGCGATCCATTCTTACGCTACAGAAGTCCCACAGAAAGCAGTCTGGGAAAGAGCAGAGGTTTCATTTATATCCAGTTCATGGGGAAGAGCCAAACCTGTACATCCCCATCACTCTTTATCAGGCCATTACCTTTTAAGTCTACCTTAAAAAAAACCCCAAAGGCCACCCTACTGGCACTTCCACAAACTGTATTTAGACCTTTACTAACTTTACAGAAGTTCCGGCCATGAGTACATCTCGACAGCAATAAAAAAACAAGGGAAATGTTCTGGTCATTTCTCAGACACAAATGAACATCCACCTTTAAGTCCTGTTGTTGTCCTGGGCAGTGTTTTGTCCTGCCATGCCAACGGAGCATCCCACAGAGCAGGAACTCACATCCTAAAGGCCATCTGAGGCCTGAGAGATGTTATAAGCAACACCAGACTAAAGGGAATCTTTTCTTTCAGTTTGGGCACTGGACAAACGTGCACAGATGCCACCAGGGGACCTGAAGCAACCCACAGCTCACACGAGCCCTTATTTACGGAAACAGACATTCCTTCCGCTCATCCCTCCCCTATTATCATCTTCCCTCTGATCTGTATCCTCCTGCTCCAGTGGGATCACAGAACAGCAACTGACATTTTGTTTACAATTAAATTCCCGCGATTTAAAACCAACAAAGGAAGAGGAGCTGGCATCTCCCAAGGAAACGCAGGAGCAGCTATTTGGGGAACACGTGGCACTGTGGCCCGAGTGAAGCAGCTGGAGTCACAGACACACACATTCCCCGGCCAGGGCAAGGAGAAACACATCTGGGGACAAAGAAAAAACAAAAATATCCAACTACTTTCGAGCTCTCATAAAAAAGCTTTGCTTTTCTTAAATACCGGAAAGGTTCCTTCCATGTGCTGCTTCATTTTCCCTGCTGAACAGCACCATGGAACACACACTGATAAGGGTATCGATCAAGATAGCATCTTCCAAAAGCCACTCCCACGCTACCTCAAAGATTGCCAAGAGCAGACATCCCGAGAACACACCCAGAGCTGCTGGGACAGTGCCTGCACTGACCAGCCGGGCAGCTGGACACACCACAGCCCCAGCCAGCCCTGTGGCTCTGCAACAACCTTCACCTTAAACCAGCGCCCACAAACACCTTTAATTAAAGTCACCAAACCAACGGCGTGACTCCAGGCCAGACCTGCCCGGCACTTTGCCCACTGACCAGCTGCTGAGCTGCAGGGGATCACAAGGAACCACTGCGGCACATCAGCGATGGTCACTCGCACCTGGAACAAACTGGAACCAGCAGGGGCCCGCAATGGACTAAACGGCCACAGCCTCTTCCCATCAGGAGAGCCTGCTCCTGCTGCCTTTTAACAGCGAACACGAGGCCGCCCGGACCCTCCCGGAGCACGGCTCACAGCTGAAACACACCAGCGGCTTTCCACGATGATGAGGGCTCACCCGCGAGGAGCCCCGAGACACGTCCAACCTTGCCCCAAGCATGGAGTCCCCACAAAACACCTCACCGTGACTCCTTTTAGAGTCTGAACGACAAAGAGCCCCTGACCGCCGTGACTGGCGAGACAGAGTTTCCGCGGGCGCCTTTCCCAAGCTGACGAGGGGTGCGAGCTCTGCCCCCAGCCCCCCGTGCCGCACCGGGACACCGCCAAGCGCCACTTTCCCGAGGCACCGCGCACCCCAAACTTCCTCCCGCAGCCCTCGGGAAGGACACGCACCGCCGCCTCCGCGGCGCACAGAGGCCGGGGAGCCCGCCGAGCTGCTCAGGAGCCCGGGGATGCCCGGGCACGAGAGGCTCTGTGTCCCCAGCACGGAGAGCCGCTCTCCCCGCGTTCGCTGTTGTCTCGCCCGGACACCGCGGCGGCGGGCGAGCAGCGCCCGCACACCCGCCCGCACACCCGCCCGCGGCCGCGGCTCCGCCCGGGCACCCCCTGAGGGGGGCTCAGGGCCCCGGGGCCGGGTCCCCCCG
>VZRV01010060.1:405804-421991 GCA_013398115.1 Falcunculus frontatus
TCATGGAGTCACAGAACCGCGGATTTGGGTTGGACGGACCTCAAAGCCCACCCAGTGCCACCCCTGCCATGGGCAGGGACACCTTCCACTATCCCAGGGTGCTCCAAGCCCCAGTGTCCAGCCTGGCCTTGGGCAGTGCCACGGATCCAGGGGCAGCCACAGCTTCCCTGGGCACCCTGTGCCAGGGCCTCCCCACCCTTACAGGGAACAATTCCTCCCCGATATTCAGTGCAAATCCCCATGGGAAGACATTCAGGCTTTGAATAACTGCTTGCGCTGTAAGTATATAAATGATACGCGCTGTCTTTACACACGGGGAAGGTCGAAGACAGAGCAGGCTCATAGTTGCACAACAAAAGCACGCTCCATCCCTGAACCAGAAGCCAGCAGGGTTTCAGTACAAGGCCCTCAGATCCTGTCAGCAAAATTCCCGGGTAAAACAGTAAACTCAAAGCAGGCTGTGGTCCTGAGAAAGAAAACAACTGTGTTTCAGGGAACTGACTTGCACATGTACTCCTTAGTTTTTAACAAAATTACTTAAAAATCAATTTACACGTCACATAGAAATTATTTTTTAACTTTCGGCGTAGGAAATAAAATGCCACAAGAGTTACTGTTGTTAGAAGCAGAAAACACGTCACTGCCACATCTCACTTCCTCTGAGCCCTCTCGGGGACCGTTTCTGCTGCAGAGGCCTGAGGTCACCAGAGCAACAGGTCAGCAAAGCCCTAAACACATCCCACTGGGGACGGTCCCAGCTCCTCGGCCCCTGGGATGGCCACGTGCCCGTGGGAGCAGGAAGGGCTCTGAGTGGGAGCTCCAGTGGATCAATAAATAGATAAATAAAGAAGCAGACGTCGGGAGGAGGAGGCAGTGCTGCTGCTGGTGAGCGAGGCACAGCTTCCCCCGCTGCAGCACAGCCGGGTTCTGGAAGGGGCACGGCAAAGGCTGGCCATGCCACCAAACCCTGTGCTAAGAGCTAAGAAGCCGCTTGCTGGAGTCGGGGGGATGGATAGTGATGATGCACGGCTCTGACAATGAAAAATCTGATTAATTACACAGAAAGGTTGAACGCCTTGGAGTCAGCCACAGAAAATTCACTGCTGTCGCGTCGTCCCTCGCCTTGGAGCCTGGCTCAGGCTTATGGTGATTGCTATTGCACGTCCTTCCCAGCACACCGTGACACACCGTCTCCTTCTGGAGCAGTTATCGTTCTGCAATGATTCTCTAAAATTTTGGGTCGCATGGTGCGGTTTGAGCATCAGCAGCTTCCTGAGGAGAGTGAACTAGGCTGTTCTGGCTCTCCCCTTCCATTGCCACAAATCAATTCGTGCAGCTGGCTGAGGAAGCACACGGCTGAAGTCTTGGCTTGCTCTTGTTTGTTTTTTTCCCTTCGCTTTTATTTTAATTGCATTACAAAATGAACAACTTCCAGTTTGTCTCTTCTGGCGGTTTTGGACGGTTCCATGTTTTTGTCATGTTCTGCTCTGTTAGGAAAGGAACCGTTGTGGATTCAGCAGCTGTGGTTGTACAGCTGCTCTGATGTTGTCTGATCACTTGTGTGATAACCAGTGCTGTGGTGCTCAGCACCACACTGCATAGCTTCCGGCACTCGGTGGTTTGGAGTGTGCCGGGAATTCTCCCTGTGGAAAGCTCCAGGGAACAGAGATGCCGTGCCTGGAATCACGGTGCTCTAGGAGAGGTCCTTGCTCTCCCTTTTAGTTCAAACGTCATCAAATACAACTTTTCAAATGATTCACTTAGGAGCTGACGTAGGATAGCACAAGCCAGAGCTGCCGGTAAACCTGCAGCAGTGACTTCAGCCTGCGCAGGAGAAAAATCCTGTGACTTGTGTTTTCTGACAATGTAACATTCGCAATTTCCCAGAAAGTCAGATGATGCATTTCCGAAAGCCGGTGCTTAAGGCAGAATAATTTCCTGAAAGAGATTTGGTCATTCAGCTCTCAGGATCTGAGGTAAAACCTATATAAAGCAGCCACTTAAGGGGACAAAGCAGTGATCACTGATGGCACAACTGGACTGTTAAAGATCCCAGCAGGGTGTGGTGTCCTGGCCGAGGTGACCATCCCAGCACAGGCACGGCGTTCCTCAGGAAAATCTCTCCTTGTGCCGGAGCCTGCCTGCCTGGCTCCACGGGAGGAAGAGCAGCATCCCATCAGTTGGGGGGGAGGGGGGGGCATTTCTGGGGTGTCACAGCCCAGCCAAGACTCCCCTGACCGAAGGGAAGCACTGACCTTGCAGAAGCTGTCCCCGCCAGGCTGCTGGCACTGCCCTCCGGGCTGCTCCTACAGGAGTTTCTATTTCAGGCATTGCCTCAAGCAGTACAGGTGAGGGGCAGCGCACTCCCAGTCCAAAATAGAGTGGCCTGAATTATTAATGTGCGTTTGCACCGCGGGCCAGCACGCTATCCCTGAACTGCACGGCTCGTGCCCTTCCTTCCCCCACCCCGTCCTGGAAGCGGCCTGGTGCTGTGGAGTTCGTGGGGTTTGAGGAAAGGTGACACCGGCTGCCACCTGAGTTTCACTGGACCTGATGAACAGGCAGGGTTGCTTTTCCCCTGGAGTCTGAAATTTTAATGGCAGAGATTAAATTACGGAACTTCTCCGCTGACTTGTGTCAATACAACGCTTCACACTGAGCCCAGGGAAAAAGGTAGGGGAAAAGTAAATACAGGAGACTTGCCTCCCGAACTGCCCACAGGTGAGGTAATGGCTTCCTCAGCGTGGAATGCCGGTACTGACGTTCTGTCCTTCAAACCAAATGCTTCAGGTTGTGTTCAGAAAGTTGGTTTTGTGTCCTCCTGCGTATCCTCGGTCCGACACATCCCTTAGGGCACCCGAGCTCCCTATTCCTGCATTGGGATCAGCTCACTTGATGCCTCCTGGCTCAGCTGCAGGGCTTGGCAGGGCTCTGGTGCTGTGCCAGCGTGCTGCGTAGGGAGACGAGGCTCTGCCCTCCCTGCCCTGAAATGACTAAGCATGTGGGAAAGACTTTTCCAGGGGGATCTGAGTCTGATGGGTGGTTTTCCTAACAGTGTTCCTGTAGGGCATGCAGGCATGGACCCCTGCTCCTGCAAAGCTCTGCTTCAGGCTCAAACCACACAGTGAGTGCTGAATTTCTGCTGAATGCCTGCTTTTCTCCAAGTCCAGGTCCTGCGATCTGCTTTCCATGGATCAACTTCTGCAAAGATCTGGAGTTCCGCTGAGTTTATGGAAGCAAAGGTGCCTCATCCATTTAACCCTCACTGAGGGTCTCCCCCAGCCTCTCTCATTTGGCACCCGGAGGTTTCTCACTGTCCCTCGGCCTGAGGAGTTTTATTTAGGAAAAACCTGGTGGAAAATTTCCACCCATTGCAGCATATGAGGCAGTCAGATGTCATTCTTATTGTAAAAATGATAGACAGGAGAAATCCGCTGTCAAAAACCCCCGTCAGATTTCCTTCTGCCAGAATCTCCAACTGCGTAGAGAGGGAAAGGGAAGGATTTATGTCTACGGATGGAAAAAAATCCAAAATAGAAAGCACAGGGATTGCATGTCCCCTGATACCTTCCGAAAGGAAATGGAGTGGAGTATGTGGAAATTTCAGGGAGTAAAAATACCAACCCACTGAGGAGAGCTCAGAGTGCCTTTGCGAAAGGTTGGACTGCGTGAAGAGGTTTATGGCACGTTGTGCAAGCCCGTAACCTACTGCTCTGGCCGAGATCCTTCCACGAGGAGATGTCTGAGCTCAACTCGAGGCTGGGCTAAGAGGTGGCTTACAGTGTAAAAACAGGAACATGGCCCCTCTGCTTCCCTGCTCCTCGTGCCGCAGAGCGGAGATAAAGTGCTGCTTGTCTCAACTGCTCTAAATCCGAGATAAGTGTTGTTTACTTCACCCCTCTCCAAGAGGAAAGGTCGCCCGTGATCTCGGTGGAGCTGCAGCAATTTCCTCCTGGCAGCGTTCACCTCTGGCCCCGCAAGGCAGAGCCCCCTTCCCCTCCTTTGGGGACGCTGTTAACCCTGTCCCTGCCGGCCGTGTGCCGCTGCGGTGCTCGGAGCTGGCTGTGAGCGCACAGGCACGGTGCGTGGGGTCTGAAACAGCGCTGAGATGCTGACAGTCAGGCTTACAGAAACCTCCTGCTCCCGGCAAATGAGGCACAGAGGGTGAAATAAGGGTCACTTGTTCCTGCAAGTTACAGATGAGGGGTCCTGCCACCTGCACTAAGAGTCTGTTTTCCTCTTGTGCTCTCCTCGGCTTTCTTGGGCTTATATTGCCATCTATTTAACCTAAACTCTCTTTTTTTTTTTTTTTGACTCAGCATTATGTTCATATTTTCATTTTTCTCCCGTCCTGTGCTGGCTCTTTATCACTCGGAGGAACAGTAAATGAGGAAGGAAGCAGCTGACTGGGATCGCCCTTAAGCTGGGCTTTGTTAACACCCGGAATGACCGCTCCGATTGTCTTAAGCCTGAGTGTGGTTTATTCCGACAAAACCGGGCTGTGTGGTATCTCGAGTTCTCCTTCTGAAGAGAAGATCTCAAACGCTTTTTGTACGTGAGAAGGAGAACAAAACCTCCTTCAAAACGAACCAGTAACACACAAAGCGACCGCTGGCCACTGATGTTCCACACATTCCTCCCTCTTTTCTTCCTGTGCAAATAAACGACTGCAGAAAGCAGTGCAGTAAAATTACAGCCTGCAGAAACGGCTCGGGTTTTCCTCCACGGACAAGCATGGCAGAAAATAATAAAAAAAATAATTTTTACCAACACAGCTGGTGTTCGGATGAAATTATGTGGTTAGCTTTGAAACGATATTAAAAGAGAAATTTTAATTAACCTGTACCACTGAGTCAGAAGATAATATCTGATGGATCTAACAGGCCTACAGACAAAATATGATAAAATAATTATTTGCAATTAGATATATGCATTACAGACAATGTTGTAATTAAAATGTACTTAATGTCACAGGAGGTCCCTTATTATCGAAATAATTTGTAGAAGGGCTGTGGAAACAATGTGATGAGTATCCCTCCCTCCGGAAAGAAAACAATCAGAATTCGCCCAGAGCCCAAAACATCTCTGGGTTCGGAGCAGACACCAGCACGGTCCAACAGCCCGAGTCCTTCCTGCCGGTGCCGAGTTGTGTTTGTCACCAGGGTGGGCACAGGACACCCTTTCCTTGCTGTGCTGGTGTTCCTCAGTCCCCCGCCAGGAGGAGATGTCCCTGTGCTGCCGCGGGGCTCCAGCCGGGGGTGGATGCAGTGCAGGTCGGAGCAGGCAGAGATGCCACAGGTGCTGCGCTGTTCTTCCGTGGGGAAAATCGATCTTTGTTCCGTTATTTGCTGATTAGCTGGCGCAAAAAGGAGTGGTGCTGATTCTTTTCCTGCTGTGGCCCTTCCAAAGCACTCGGGCCACGAAGGGGCTCAAACCCTAAGAAAAATTAAATTTATACTTGCTTGATACTTCACTTTTACATGTCTGGAGGAATTGGGGTGAGAGCGTGAAGAGCATAGCCCAGTAAATCCGGGGGGGGTTGCTCAGGCAGCCTCTGAGAGCCCATCACCTTTGGAGCCACCTCTGCCTGAGCCTGAGCCTGAGCCTGAGCCAGTCCTCGCTGCTCCCAGGAAGCAGTGCCAGTGCCAGCTGCCCGATCCAGCCCTGACCTCATCGGTGCTGATGAAGGTTCTGGCAAACCTCTGCCCCCATCAGCATTCCCCGTCAGAGCTGCTGCGCTGTGGTAAGGGGGTGGGTGGCTGTTTCTCAGCCCTTTTCTCGTGGCCACCTTTTGGATTCGTGGCCCCGCACTTGGAAAACGCCTCTGGACATCGACTGAGGTTTTGCCTGAGCACAGAATGAAGAGCCAACCTCATCACCTTAAGGGTGCACCTTATCCTAGGGACACGTCCCTCTGGGAAGGGTGGGGAGTAGCCACTAGTTAGTGTTTCTTTGTGGAAATAGATATTTCTTCAAATCATATATAGTAAGGGAAATTGCTGCAAAGTGTGTTAAAGTGGAGGAATGGCTCGAGGAGAAAACACCCCCCAGTCTATCATCAGCTGTGTCTTTATCTCCCTTACGCTTCTCCACTTCACCATTCTCATGAGAACAAAGAGAATGTGCCAAAGCTGCTTGGGGATTTCAATGAAAAATAATGAGAATTCATTGCTAATTAGGGCTCCAATTAAAAAAAACCTGATCTTTGCAGGGACACTGTTAATGAACTTGTAAATTGAAGCTGCAGACTTGCATCCCTATAAACATTCCCTGGGCTGATTCCATGTGTGTGTGTGCAGGAGTGGTGAGCAAAGGTGCCCAGGACTATCCACGGCACTTGGGAAGTGGGAAGTGCCAAGGCTTAGCGTGGGGACTTGCTGAAGGCTAAACTGAAGGTTTGGATGGCAGTGGCATTCTTCTCACAAAGTATTTGTGAAAAAGAAGAATGGTGATCCATTACGTATTTTTGGTCACCCTTAATCTAATTAGAAACCTCTTTATTTACTGGTGTCGTACCCCGTTGAGGGTGGTGGACAGTCACAGCTACTTGGGGTGCTCAGGTGTCACTGCAAACAGCCACGTGGTGGGGATCTGCACCTTTATCCACTCCCAGGGCGTTTTAATCAGCATAAAAGGCTGCCACGACCCTCCTGCATGGTGCGTGGTGCTTTCCCACCTGCGGGAGGGGCTGCAGAGAATGAAATGAGAGTATAAATGCGCTGGGGGAAAAACCCCGTTCCTTTTGTCCAGCTGCTGATTCAGGTAAAGGCAGGCAGAGCCAAACCTGGCCGTGCTGAGAGTGCAGCAGCCACGGCAGCAAAGCCCCCTTGCCTGATCCTCTCTCCCTCGCTCTGGATGGCACATCCTGTTTTGTGCCAGCCCTTATTTCCCCCCTCCCAGGAGAACAGTGTAAAACCATTGGAGGGACAATCAACAAGAGGGTGTAAGACACTCCTGAAACCTGATCAGAGGTTGGACGTGGCAAAAACCAGTTAAAATTCATGTTGAGTGTGCAGATTTCACTTACAGTGAAACAGGAGCCCACACAGTAGGTGGTGCTGGCAGGTGCCTCTGGAGATCAGGCAGTCCAGCTCCTCCTCAGGCAGGGAGCTCAGGACCATGACTGGCTGGCTTTGGAATATGTCAAGGTTGGGGCCTGCACAGCCTCTCCAGACAACCACCCAAAAAAAAGGGGGGATTTGTGGGCTTGAATGGAATTTTCTGTATTGCAGTTTATGTGTTTTCCTCTCTGAAGGAGGTTTGAAGAAAAGGTGCAGAGCATTAGGGACGAAGTGCTACGTGAATACCAGGGGCACGTGAGGGAAGTGAAACATTTCATCCTTGTTCTGGTATTAATTCTTTCTGTTTCATCCAAACACATAGATTTCATTTCGGGAAGTGTGTCGCAGCTGATGAGATCCATAATGGAGCCATTCAGGGGCATCTCTGAACATGCGCTTTTCCCACATCTAAAAATGTACCTGAAATTTTGAGAGATGGAATACTCATTTGCCAATTTAAAAAGAAAATGGAGAGAACGAGAGAGAGAGGCCCGTGGAGTTCTAAGTCTTCACAGAAAACGGATGGAAAAACACATGTACGTTGAGAATGGTGTTGACATTTCTGAAATCGGAGATACGGTGTTTTATCTAAATTACAGCAAAGCCCTCCAAGATAATGTGCTGTGTAATAGCTGCAGTTCTAGGCACTATTTCATTTTCAATTTTCTGTACCAAAAGCACGATTCTTATCCACAGTTCCAGTTCACTGTTTGACACATTATTAGCATGCAGTGCCCAGCTGCACCCCGTGTAGGGAATGCTGCGTTTGAGGGGAAGGGGCTGCAGTTCCCCCCTGCTCCACACTGGCTTTGCCAGCATTCCTTGTTACCCAGAGAGGAGGCAGAGGAGGCAGAGCCCGGGGCTGGGGTCGGTGGTGCTCTGAAGGGCCCTAAAGCACCGCAGAGAAGCCCGGGGTGCTGGGAGAAAGCCCTCAAGAGCTCCTCAGGAGCCTGTGGAGGAGCCGCTTTGGCATTGAAAGCAGGTCCTGCTGCGTGCCCGTGTACCCCCAGTACTGCTGGCTGCGAGTGCTCGTGCGTGGCGCATGCTGGGCTCATGTTACAGAGGTGTTTCCTCCTCTCCTTGGCAGCTGGAAAGGTATAAATCCCTCTGGCACCCACTTGGCATCAGCGGTGATGCTGCTGGCACTGCCTGGTCTTTTCCTGGGAGTGGCCCACCATGAGCTCTGGAGGGCAGGATACAAGTGAACCTCACGCGTGTCTGCGGGGTGTGGGAGGTCCCTGCAGTGCTGCTCTGACTCGGGGTTCCTGGTGCTGGGGTGTGAGAGGTAAAACATCTACCTGCCTTCAGGGAGCCTCCTCCGTCCTTGTGGGTATCCACGGGAACCAGCGTGTGCTGGAGGAGGGTGCCCTGGCAGGAACCATGGCATGGTCTGACCCCCGAATCCCTTGGCCCAGTGCTCTGGTTTCCAGCACTGCTTGACCAATATTCCAGAAAAGCTGAGCAGTGTGGGAAAGTCATTTCCCAGTTCTGCGTGCAGGTGTGCTCTGTGCCTGCGGTGCCGAGCCAGGGAACCTGGAGCCCGAGAGTCAGGAGTTCTGCTCGATTCCCATGCAAAGAGCAAGCTACACCGATGGAGTGGCAAGGGGCTGCAGATAGGTTCAGTGGTAGATGCCGTGGGCTTATCTGAAAGGCAGGATTTCCACTCGCATCCCTGGCCGTGATGGGGTGGAGAGCCTGCTCCCTCTGCAGGGAGCTCCGGCTGCATGGGATTGTCCTCAGCATAGAGGCAGGAAAACTCCTTTCTCCTGAGAAGTCCCTTTTGAGATAGCAGTGGATGAAATCTGGAAAGATGTTATTTTTTGCACATACGCTGACAAGTGAGTGATCCTCAGCCAGCCGTGGGTGCAGTCCCAGGGACGGAGGTGAGATCTGCCGAGTGGGAGCAGGAGACTGCAGCACAGCTTGTCATTAGCAGGGGAAGGAGGGTTTTCATGACAACCATAAAGCACCAAAATATAAATTAAACTCTGCTAGGAAATGAAATTCAGGGGACAGAAATAGTTTCCTTGGCAAGCCAAGAATAATGCTGGCAGCACTCGGACTGGTTGCTAAGTGAGGGGGCAGAGCAAGGGAAGGGTGACAGTGATTACGGCTGCTGCCTTAACAAATATATGCATTAAAGGTAATAGCAGCCTGCTTTTAAACTATGCAGGATTTCTGTGTTTGGAAACACAGTAAGGCAACCGAGGGTCAGAAGAGCCTTGGTGTGCATCTCGGAGGTAATCTGTCTGTGGGCAAAATAAACGTGTCTGCTTCAGCTGGTCACTGGAATGAGTATATATAAATACCTAAAACTCTGCTGGGGTTCCTGAGCAAGGTTTAACTGGGTGCCCGTGCCCACTTATTCATTGCAGACGGATGCAAGGGAAATGGCTTTCATTAATTCCTGCCTTTACGCTGGGCCCTGATCCAGGCTTCCCTGGGATGGAGGCAGAGCTTCCCATGGACTGCAGCAGGTGTGGGGTTGAGCCCTGCAAAGGCTCAGACAGAAGGAAATGGGAACTGCAGTATTTTGGCCCTAGGTGTAAATGGTTTGTGGTGTTTATTTGTCTTCATCAAACGCTAAGAGCCGTGGCTGGAAAAGTGTGTCGAGTAATTCTGGAAAATGCAGAGGCCACAGCTAACGCCGGCTCGCCCAGGTCTGGTTCTGTGCATCTTGGACTTGTGCAAGAGCCACGTCACTGCACACAGCCAGGGCATAGCAGGGATGCTTCTGCAGTGGAAGTTGCTGACTAAATTAAGGGAGCTGCTATTTTGGGGCAGATATTCCTTCCAATAAGCATGACAGGGCAGAGATCCCTGCCACTTCCCTCGGAGCTGCAGTGCCTGCAGGAGCCGTGCCTGGGAGCGGATGTTAGAGGTGTAGGTCCTTCTGAGCCTGCGTGGCTCACGGGCTGAGGTGCAAATTTGGAGTAAAAATACAACTGGTTCTCTTGGGAAAGCTTCTCTGTCACAGCGTGTGTTGTGATCTCTCTTTCATACACACCTGCCCAATTTTAGGGATAGGCTGTGCTCAAACATTCACAAAAGTAAAAAAAGGCAGGGGGAGAATCTCCGGGAAAAGTGGTTTGAGTTTGTGTGGTCTGACCCTCACCCAGGGCATGAGGTCTTGCTGCAGCTCAGGCCTGAGGGCTGTTTGGAACAGTTTGGCTCTGACGTGCAGCAAAGGACTTTGTGTTTAGGGCAGTGAGCTCACAGCTGGAACACAGGGGCATGTTAATATTCAAATTTGTCCTTTACAGAAACCGACTGGGGAAAAGCCAGACTCGTGTGTCACGGGGTTCTCCCAGAGAGCACTTCTCTGGAGGGTCTGTACCAGTCTTAGAAAAGTGATGGATTTGTTCCCATCCTCAGGAAAAGGAGAGGTGTAATGGGATGGCAAAATGCTTAACCCACACAGAGAACTTGCAAAATTAGATCTCTCCTGGGTCGTTAGGCCAGACTCTTATGCAGCCAGAAAAGCTACAGAAATGGCTTGCAGTGTAAAAGATTATACTCTTAACTACCTGCTGTAGCTGGTACCCCTGTAGCACACTATAATATGATTTACTATTGATTTTCTGTCCTACGGTTGTTGGCAGCTACAATACAGACCCCTTGGTTTAATGCTTATTTGCATGTTTAATTACTCTATAATAGTGCAATAATTACCATGTAGCTACAGAGGAATTACATGGTTGTCTGTACTCTGTAAACCAGTGTCAACCTCCTCTGCAAACAAATAATTATGCAGCTAACATACCTGTTTAACTTCCCCAGGAATTAGCAGGGGAACAGGAGGAATGTGAAAGGTGCAGTTGCTGGGGTTTTTCATTAATTATTTATAATTTTTATACGTAAAATTCGTTAGTGGCCTGGTTTTATTTCGTGCCATAACATCAGACAATACGGACTGGAACCTGGGAAAATATCGCTACGGAAATAAAGCTGCCGAGGCTGAGCTCTATAACCATAACCAGTGTTACTCCAGAGCCTGGCCATTCTGCACTCTGACGGAACAAATGGAACGATTTCCGAACAGCTTACCGTGTGCGCTGGCTGCGGAGCTGAACCCTGCAGCCTCTCCTGGAAGCCGGAGGAGAGCCACGAGGTGGCAATGTGCACCAGGAAATAAAGCTGCCCGGCACTGCCAGAGATCACTCATTCAGCCCTGACATGCGGCTGGGTGGACACTGGGCCTCCCACAGGAGCTGCCAGCGGGATTTCAAGCACCTTTTCCATTTTAAAAATGCACATCTGTTTTCCCAGGACTGAAAAAAAGAGCCGTAAGGGTGAACATCTCCTCCTCCTCCATTGTTTCGTGCTGGTGGCTATCCTCAGTAAGTTCGTATGTTTGCTTTAGGCTCAAAAGCTCCCCGTGGCTTATTTGGAAAACATACTGCCTCGTGTTTCCCCTTTCCTCCCTGGGGATCTCTTCGCCCACAGCTGGTTTCTGTACGTCCGGCATTGCTGGCGCTCAGGACGTGGGACATGGAAGGAGATCTCCAGCTTCTGACCCAGCCGCTCCTCTCCTCCACTTTCCCTGGCTTGTGGTGGGAAATGTTTTCCAGCCCGTGGCGAGGGAAGGACTGCGTTTCTGGGGTACAGCAGGACCTACTGGTGTGCTGTCCGAGCGACCGTGTGCTGCTGATGGGACAAACTGCTTTTATCCGGTGTAAATCAAGTGGCAGCTCTGGATTATCCCCAGGGATGCTGGGAAACAGCATCCTGCAAGGCGTTTCTTCCAAAAGAGTGCCGAGTTTGTTTCCTGTTGTATTGCTTTGGAGATGACAAAACGGGCTGAATTTAAGGGAATTCTGGGTTGTCCCACGGCCGGCGTGTGCCCGGCACGGGGGATGGACCTGTGAGGTGCTGGGATCCTGGGGGGATCCTGGAGGGTGGCAGGGCCAGCTGGAGCAGCTCGCCTGTGGCCAGTGTCCTGGCACAGGGTCTGCTGGCCACCGGCCACCCCCTGCACCAGCCACAGCCGGAGGAACACCCCCCACAAAGCCTCTGCTGTCGGGTCTTCCAAAGCACACCTACCTCATAATCGCTCTCATTCTCTGAGGGAAGGAGGATACTTGGCTCCCTGCTTTTCTTTATGAAGTCAACTCATTTATTTGCTCTTCAGAAGGGCTCTTTACAGCCCCTTCAGGACCGCTGGTGTGTGGCTGTGGGATGGGAGGCCGCTCCGGGGCCGCGTGCTGTGCCAGGACAGCTCTCCAGCAGCAGGGATGTCTGCGGTGCGGCGCTGCAAATCCCCATGCAGGGGAGGCAGCAGCAAAATTGAGTGTGACTGTTACCCGTGTTTCTCCTTGCAGCCCAGCCGGAAGCATTCGGGCACGCCGGGGCAGTGCAAGGGCAGTGTTAATCTTCCAGCAGAACAAATGCTGGGAGTTATTGCCTGGCGCTGCTGGTTCCCCTCCCCGAAAGTCTCCCAAACTCTGCCCAGGAGAAGCGCTAGCTGTTCTGCCTGTAGGCACCAGATGGCATCGCGGCGGAGCGCTGGGAGCTGGCAGCCAGCACAGGCAGGAGGAGGCTCGGCTTTGAGTTTTTCTGGGCATGGTTCCAGGCAATAATATCTTTTTCTACCAGTTGTGAAGGATGTGAACTTTGGTTCACACCAGAAGCTTAAAAAAGCAACTGTTTAAAAATTTGAATCCCTTCTCGAGTTTGCACGGCGCCTGAGGCATCCCAGTGGTCACGGGCTGCCTGTGGGGACACGGCGTGTGAGGGGACACTGTGAGGGGACAGCGGTGCCCTAGACCTGCAGGGCTCGGTGTGGGGCTGCGGCTTTCCCAAATGGGCTCGGAGTCGGGGTTAGTGCCCACGTCGCTGTCACTGGCAGCGTGAGGCGAGCAGGGCTCTCAGGACACCGAGGCACGTCTTGGCCAGGAGGAGAGGGCGAGCGAACACCTCGGAGCAGCACCGAGCACAGTCCGTGCAGAGCTCTGGGCACCTCTCCCACACCCAGCTCCGGCCGCCTTCTGCAGCTGGTTCTGCCCCTCTGACCGCTCCGTCGTGTGTTTCAAAATGTTTTTATTTTGCTGTTAGGGCGCTTTTGTGCGTAGCTGCGCAGCTTTGAAATGCAAGGTGGTGTCTCCCAAAGAGCATTTAAGTGTGGGGTTTTTTTTCTGTGGAACAAGTCATCCCTTTAATCTTGGCTCTCTAAAGAGTGCAGAGCCAGGATTTTCCCCGCGCGGCCCCTCAGAGGGGCGAGCAGAAGCTGCACGCTGCCAGTGCATCCCCGAGCTCTCAGCCCCTTCGTTTGAAACAATCGGTGTTTCTGTGGGTTGATAAGGGTTCCGTTCAGCGCGAGAGCAAACAGCAGAGCTGATGTTCTCTCACACCAGTCGTCCCACGAGAGGAAAGCAAGCCTCAGCAGCCCCGATGACTTCCAAAGGAATCGCAGGGCTGGGTGGGGAAGTGAGAGGCGCTTTCCTCAAGAATAGAGCCCGCAGTGTCTGTGCTGCAACACTGCTCCCCTTCTGTCCGTCTGTCTGTAGCTCTTTGTTATGTCAACATCTGTAGCTGTGAGTAAATAGCAGCAGGGCAGAATGCAGCCTGCAGCGCTGGCTGGGCGTGGGCCAGATGCCGGCGGGACTGGGCCGCCTCTGTCTGCGGCCCTGGAGCAGTGCATGGAGAGGCAGTGCTGCCAAACTCCTCGGCCCCGATGAATGGTGCTGCTCAGTGCTCCATTGACTGGCTCCTCTGCGTATGCAGCCCAGAGCAGCCTCTGCCAGCCCTGCGGAGAGGCTGCTGTGCTGGGGCCGAGCACCTGAGCCTGCGAGCACGGCAGGACGCAAGTACTTGCCTGGTTAACCTGTGGAAAACATTCCCGTTTTCTCCCGTCAGCCACCACCAGAAATCTTTCAGGCTATGCTGGTTCCGTTTTATAAAAATGGTGACTATTTGTAAATGTACACATGCTCAGAACTATTAGGATAACTCACGTTATCGAGAAGGATTTTAAAATCCCGCTCTCCCTGCCCAGAGCCACCGCCTGCTCTCAGGCAGTTCCAGGCAGAGTGGCTGCAGGGCTGGTGTCGCAGCGCAGGGGCTTGGTGATTTGTGCGCAGAGGGTCAGGGCTGTGAGCGGGTGCTGCTGTGAGGGGCTCTCACAGCCCCCAGAGATGCGGAGCAGGGGATTGCCAGCCAGGGCCTCTCTGGCTCGGCAGCTCCCAGGGAGCAGCTAAATGTCGCCGGCTGCAGGAGGGACCCAGCCTGGGCAGCCGCCTTCCCTGAGCCGTGTGCTGAGCATGGGGAGCAGCCAGACAGTGCTGGAATCACCCCGTGGCACTTCCCTGCTCAGGGACCTGCTAATGAGCAGGTGATCATCTGTGTCAGTGACACCTCAGAGCTGTTTCCAAAGGAAAAACAAGGTCACGGCTGCTTGCCCAGGAAGTATTGTTGTGAGCTGTTAGTTAGGCTGCAAGAGTAAACTTTGGAAGCTGTGCTTCATCTTTCCTCTCCATTGGCTGCTGTTGTATCTGAAATCAAAGCGCTGTTTTCCCTGGAGCTGTGTCTGGCAGCCCTGGCCTCTCCCGTGCAGGGGGTGCTCTCCCTGGGTCCCGCAGTATCGGAGCTGTTTGGTTTTCCAGGCTTGGCGTCCCTCGTGTGGGAGTTCCCCTTCCAGGTGGGTCTGTGTCTTTGCAGCATCCCAAGCGGTGCAGGCGAGGGGTGGGAGGCAGCTGACCCCACGGTTCTGAGGAACACGTTGGGAAAAGGGCAGGCAGGATGCCAGGGACCTGCCCGGTGCTAGGCAGCGGTGCTGGGCATGGAGATGAACTGCCCAGGCTGAGGGCTGGAGCTCGGCTGAAACACCCTCAGGTCTAGTTTTGCCTAAACCTGGGATCCAAATGTGCCTTTGAACAGAACCACAGTGCCAGTAGCTGGGAGGCTGCTCGGGGGATCAGCGTGTTCCACACACCAAAGGGCACGTTTGCACCACGGCTCATGGAAGCTGGATCGGCTGTGCCACCGTGGATCCACATGCCACCTGTCCTGCCTGGCCAGGTGAGGGGCTCGGGGGCCCTGCTGTGCTGCTGTGGTGCACAGCTGGAGGAATGGGCTTGGGTAAATATGCTTGTGTTCCACTGTTTACGCAGCACTTAATTATTTTTGATAGCTAATTAGTGTTTTCTCTGTTTTGCTGGCTCTGCATTGATCCGATACGTGATGCAAAAGGCAGTACACGTGGGGTAGGGTGTCCTTTGCTTTGTCAGGAGCCTTCACCTGTCTTTGTTCTGGTGCGTTCAGAGATGCTGCACCAGGCCCACTATAACCATTCCCTTCATTTTTTCCTCCTTTGGAGGCTTGGCAGTAGATTTTGCTTCCATTGAGCATAAGGGGAAGACTTAAAAGCACAGAGGGCCGTAAGGAATCTCATTTCACTGGAAGGTTGGGTGCCTAATTGCCCTTTGTGCTGTTAAAAAAAAACCGTCCCCATATGTGTTTTGTTTTGTTTGTGGGCTTTTCCCTCCCCACACGGGCAAAAATCGATTGATCAATGTTTGTTACAAAGTTATGAACAAACGTCTCCGGGCTCTTTGCTGCATTGATGTCGGCGCAGTGTGTTCTCCTTGCTAACAAAATTAGTTGCAAAGTCAGCAGGAGGTTGGGAGAACAGAGCGTGGGGTTTGTTTGCATAGCACACAGCCTGGCTGCTGCTTAAATAACAAACCCTGCCTCGCCGCGCACACATCTGACCGCGGGGCTGGTTTTTGGTTTTGTTTTAGGAATTGTTGTTTGAATAAAAGGTCATTTAGTGCCTTACTGAGGGGAAAAACAACAGCGTAAATGTACAGTGGTGTGCTGCACACTGGGGGTTTTCAGTGGGGCCACAAAGGAGACGGTGTGCGGGAGCTGTAAACAGCCCGCGGGCACACCACGTGTGGGCAGGGGCTGGCGCTGGGGGCTCGCCGGGCCCTGGGGGGACACAACTCCAGGGGACCCATTGTCACAGAGATGGGGTGTGTGGGGTGCTCACACCTCCATAGGATCCATTGTCACAGAGGTGGGGTGTGTGTGGGGTCACACCTTCACCCATTGTCACAGAGGTGGGGTGTTTGGGGTCACACCTTCCCCCATTGTCACAGAGATGGGGTGTGAGGGGTGCTCACACCT